>MU734826.1:39539-131960 GCA_026770625.1 Nicotiana glauca
TATATATATATATATATATATATATATATAAGGAAGGCAAAGCAGGTTGAAATTAATTGAATTTCAAGTCAAGTCAAGCCTAAAAGTCTACTCATCAAATATCAAGTTCAAATCAAAGTCACGAGCCAATAACACAAGCCTGATCAAAAAACCTGTGAAGAATACACTCGTGGATACATATTTCAAAATCTTGCGATGTTTAGGTTAAAGACAGTATTTAGCCATGGGTCATAAAGAAACCCTTGAATTTTCTTTTTTACAAATCTGTTGCAACGAAAATAGTTACGGAAGAGTAATAGAAGATATATAAATGCATGTAAAATGTTATTTACAGTTGACAAAGTTCGAATGAAAAGTTTATCAAAGTTATTTCAAGAAACATGTGTGTTCCTATTTCTTCTTTCGTATGTTTACACCATTATGAAGTTGAGACGACTTCTTTATTAAGTGTCGTATATAAAAAGGCCCTCTTTATAATTCATGTTTGATTCAAAGATCCATGAAATTAATAAAGCGTTTCTAAAAATGCAAAAATTCAAAAGTGTAAGACAAAAACCCACGAATTAAAAACAAGACCTCAAAAAGTCAAAAGGGTTAAGACAAAAATTCGCGAATTAAAAACAAGACCCTTGGCATTAAAAAAAGGCAAAAAGAGTATAATAGAAACTCGAAAGGATTAAGTTAAACCGAAAACTTTATTATATTAAGTTAAAACTAAGTATAAACTTAGTCATAAACTGATTGTCATTTTTACAAAAAGCCCCGAAAAGACCTAGGGACTTGCTATCACCAAAAACGTAAGCCCCAAAATGGGACCAAGGGTAATACCACATATTCCACTAAAAATAAAAATAAAAAGGAGTCAAACTTCACAAGTAAACTTTCATTGTGGAGCAAGAAAAGAGTTCAAAACAGCATCAACAGCAATATAAGGCTCGATTTGGTCTGAAGGAGCTGGGACATCCACCGCACTAGGGTCAACTTCAACATACTCGGGAGTATCAACCATGGGAGAAGAGAAACTTTGACCTTGATGAGTTTTTTCAATGGTTTCTTTAATCTTTGCTAACTCAGCATCCAAGTTAAAGCCTTCTTGGCTAACCTCCTTAAGGGTATCATGGCGTGTGTTCAATATAGCCCAACTTACTTCTATGGTAGCTTTGTCTTTGAGGGCCTCGTAGTCTCTTTCCCAATGGTCAATTTCACTTTTGAGCTCCTCCCTCTCAGCTAAAACAGCATCGTAAGAAGACTGTAAAGGGGCAAGTGAATTCTCCAAAAACTTAACCTTGTCAGAAGAAGCTCGGAGATCTTCTTGGGTCTGCGTGAGTGTTTTAACAAGCTCACCAGCATAAACTTCTTTCTCATTTAGTAAAGCTTTAAGGTCTCTGATCTTTTCAGTAGCTTTGGAGAGTTGTTCAATAAAAGAAGATTCAAGAAGATTTTTATCTTTGCCCGCTTGGTTGGAAGAAGCTTTTTCAATTTCCAATTTGACGCCATGATACTCAACTGCTGCTCTAAGGTACATTTGCTTTCTTCTAGAACTTCCATATCAAGTTGAAGACTTTTATACTACTCTTTCCAATTATCTGCCTCAGTCTGGTAATCATGCATTAATTGTTCCATCTGAGAAACCCTTTTCATCATCTCAGTGCCGACGATATGGAACTTAAGAAAAAAGGATTACATAAGAATCATAGTAAAAGGAAAGTGGTATACAATATGAAATGAAATTTATACCCTCAATAATGATTGCACAATTTCTGTGACGACCCGGCTGGTCGTCTTAAGAATTAATGCCCTGATCCCTTATTAACTGTTTCCCCTAAGTTCATTTCTGCTATTTTGGTTTGTCGGAAGTTTGGTGTTGGGTTTCGGAGAGTTTTTGGGACACTTAGTCCCTAAATGAGAGCTTAAGTGTTGAAAAGTGGTTCGTATTTGGAACAGTGTGAAGACGACCTCGGAATGGAAATCCGATGGTTCTGTTAGCTTTGTTAGGTGATTTAGGGGTTGGGAGCGTGTTCGGAATGTATTTTGGAAGTCCGTAGCTCATTTAGGTTTGAAATACCGAAGTTTGAATATTTAAAGTTTCCGGTCCGATAGTGAGTTTTTGATCCGAGGGTCGGATTGGAATTCCAGAAGTTGCAATAGTTCCGTCATGTCATTTGGAATGTGTGTGCAAAATTTCAGGTCATTCGGACGTGTTTTGGTTAGGTTTTTTATCGAAAGCGTGTTTTGTTGGAATTTGAAGTTCTTAGGCTCAAATTCGTTATTTAATCGAGTTTCCGACGTTGTTTTAGGTGGTTTAAGGGTTGGTACAAGTTTGAATGAGGTATAAGGTGTTATTGGTGCTTTTGGTTGTGGCCCCCGGGGCCTCGGGATGATTTCGGGTGGTTAACGGAAAAATTTGAAAAGTGTTGCAGCAGCTGAAGTTTTTCCCTTCTGATATTTTCTCTTCAATGGCTTGGGAACCGAAGAAGCGGCCTTAACATCGCAGAAGTGGGTTTGGGCATAGTTTTCAGACATCGCAGATGCGGAGGAGATCCCGCATATGCGGCGTCGCATCTGCGAGAAATGAACCGCAGATGCAAAATCCTGGATTGTTATCAGAGCAGCAGAAGCGAATGTTGGATTTTTAGAGAAAGTCGTAGAAGCGACTCTTTTTCTGCATAAGTGGGACCGCATAAGCGGTCCCTTGTCCGCAAAAGTGGAAATCCCTGTTCAAAAATAGAGAATTCGAGGGTTAGTTTTCAAAAGTTAGAAAAATCAAATTGAGCTCAGGAGGGGCGATTTTGAGAGGGTTTTGAAGAGGAGATTATTGGGTAACGTTTCCTTAATCCCTTCTAGTTATATTTCATCATTATGTAGTTAAATCTTTCACTAAAATTCGAAATTGAGGATCAAAATTTGGAAAAATTGGGTAAAATTTTATAGGCTAAACTATTGAGTTTTGAATGGGTGTTTGACCTCCAATTTGGGAGCTTTTTATATGGTTAGACTTGTGAAGTGCGAGGGTTCTAAAAATGTAAAAGTTATTTGATTCTGAGACGTTTCCTGAGGGGCGTTTTGATCATTCTACCTAATTTTGCCTCTTGTCTTTGAATTTAATAGTAAAATCAGTTGTTTGAGATGTTATTTATGATATGTAATTTAATTGAATAGATTTGGGCCATTTGGAGTCGGATACTCATGGCAAAAGTGTGATTTAGAGTTGATTTTGGAGCCGGTTCGAGATAAGTGGCATATCTAACCTTGTGTGGGGGACCTTTCCCCTTAGGATTTGTTATTTGGTATTTGAGTGTCTTGTATACGAGGTGATGAGCGCGTACTTGAGCCAATTATTGAAAATCCGGTTTTACTTAAGATAATGAGACTGAGTTTCCTCATATTTGACTTATTTTCCTTGAGATTATAACATTTGTTAGATTAGAAAAGCATGTTTAGTTGATTCAAGTTGCCTAATTGTTTAAGTTGCCTTGACTGTACTACGTGAAGCATGCTAGGCTAATACTACATGTTTCTTGTCCTATGTACTTCATTTCTGAATATCTTCTGGTTTTGGTTGCGCATTTACATTGGGACTACAGATGTGGGATTCCGGTGCCCCCCCCCTGTTTGTTTACAATGGGACTACGGGTTCGATTTCCGGTAGATCCCCCTGGACTTTTACTTTGGGACTGCGGGTTAGATTCCCTATAGATCCCCCTGCACATTGATAGTTGGACTACGGGATGGTATCCCGGGAGATCCACTAGACAGTTGAGAAAAGGACTACAGGACGGTATCCTGGGAGATCCTCATTGTTATCATTGGTATTGAGTTGTACTTATTCCGTGTTTATTTTGTTTCTTTGTGTAGTTGTTATTTCATTGTTTAACATATCTATTTTCACTGCTGTACTCATTATTATTGTCAATTTTCATATTGTTATTTCATATTATGTTGTTTGACCTTAGTAGGGCCCTGACCTGCCTCGTCACTACCCAAGAGAGGTTAGGCTTGGCACTTACTGAGTACCGCTGTGGTGTACTCATGCCCCTTCTGCGCATGTTTTTCATGTGCAGATCCAGTTACCTCCACTCAGGCGTACTATCCTCAAGGCAGAGAGATCTAGCGGAGACTTCGAGGTATATCTGCAGCGTCCGCAGACCAGAAGTCTCTATTCTGTTCCAGCTTTAGTAGTTATTATGTCCTTTTCTTTCAGTTGTTTAGACATTCTAGAGTTAGAGCAGCATATTACATTTCTATTAGCATGTGGTTCCCTTGAGTTTCTGGGGTTTAGGATGAGATTGTACACTTCCGCGTTTTATTATTGAGTTGTATATGCCAAGTGGCACTTATATACCGTTTTCTTCTAGTTTTGCTTAATTTAATTAAATGTTTCTGCAAGTTATGTTAATTTTCGCAATGTTAGGCTTACCTAGTTGTAGAAACTAGGTGCCATCACGACATGTTCATGGAGGGTGAACTGGGGTCGTGCCAATTTCATTCATCCAAGTCAAAGAACTATGACTTTCTATCTTGGATTTTTCAACTGAGCCAATCAAGGGTTTCAACCATATGTCAACTTGTCCAGATTTCTTCAGAACATTACCTTCAGCAGGGACCTCAATGGTAATTTATTTCATCACTCTACTTCCACTTGAAGAACCAACTTCGGTTTGAGAAATATTAGTAGCGGGGACTGTAGAAGAAGTCATAATGGCTTGAGATGGAGCAGAAACAGTAGCAGTAAAAATGGGCAAATATTTTTCCATTAGGACAGACACGGGAAAAGAAGCAGGAGGTACTTCATCAGATACCAAATCAAAAACTTCATTATCAAACCCATGAGAAAAAAGATGCTCATTAGAGTCACGAGCTTCTATAGGAGTGCCTTCATCATAACTCACCAAAGTGGCTTCAGCGGGCTCGATCATGGGAATAGAATGGGGAGGAGTAAATTCATCATCTGAGATAACTCGCCTTCTAGCACGTGGCCTTTTAATCAATGAACTCCCATTTTGTTCCTCTTCCTCTTCAAAATCCTGGGGATTTCTAGCTTTCCTTTTCGATGAAAAACTCAAAATTATCTCCTGAGCTCTTGCCAAAGAAAGTCTCGAAGCTGCAATCGATCCAGCACTAACACCACGAATAGGAAACCCTGATAAAAAGAAGGGTTAAAAGTATTCTAATGAAAGAATAAGATGAAAATAGGATGGAAAAATTCTTATCGTGGGTTTTAACCTTCCAACCAAACCTGTTTGAAAGGTATTTCCAAGATCTAACCTCCACCAGAGCAACAGTCAATAATTTCTCTACCCAACCACAGAAATTGGGAATCTCATCAACAGTTCTCATGGTTGCTGAAAAAAGAGAAAGTGCAACTGTCACGGGAAAAACAAACCCTTTCAAAACAAAAAAGAGGAATAAAGAAAGTTGTAAAGTAAACTTACGTGCAAAATTCCACTTTTCAGGGACTGGTATATTTTCTTCACCTACTAACCCTACAGTAGGAGCAACAACAAATCTGGCATACCAGCCACGGTCCTTGTCATCCTCAGGGCTAACCAAAACCCTCTTACTCGTCACCACCAAAGTAAAGATCCCATGTCGGAACAGCTTAGGGGAGTAGAGGTGGATCAGATGAAAAATGGTAAAAGGCAATTGAGCCAAGTTAGCTAAGTACCTTAGGCAAGCAACATCCCTCCACACAATGGGGCCAATTTGTCCTAAACAAACATTGAAAAAATGATAAAACTCAATAATAACAGGATCAATGGGGGGTCTAAAATCCTGTGTAAAGGGATATGTATACACGAAAGAAAAGCTAGTCTTGTAGGACGTGATCCTTTGATTTGCATTATTAATTATAATTGGGAAATCAAATTTCCAATGGCAGTCTCTACCGACAACAGAGATCAAACCTTCAGTAATCTAAGAAGGGTAAACATCAACACAATCAAGAGAGGACATAAAAGAAATATGTTTCCTAATTGATTCTCTATCAGAATAAAAAGAAAGTTCAGAGGGGATAATTTCATCTACTGTTGGTTCATGGACTAGCTCATTAGAATCCCTACTTTTGGTAGAAGATCTATGTAGAAGAGAACCCCTAGTTCTAGAAGAAGAAGGAGGAGTAGAACTAGGTAAAGATGACGGCGAACCTCGAATGGATGTTGATCCTGAACTACATAACCTACACCCTCTCCTTCTCCTAGTTGGAGCAAGAGGAAGTTCATCTACAATAAGAACTTTACGAGGATCAGGGTTTGAAGAAGACATGGCTATATGGAAAAGAAAGGAAGATTGAATAAGTCAAAGTTGGAAAAAAAAATTATGAAAGAAGAAACAAAGGATATATTTATACTCAGAAGAAACCATCAAACAAAAAAGGTAATGATGGTAACGTCATAATGAAAACTGTCACTTCATGAATGATGTAGCCGCAAAAAGCCCCAAAAGATACTGAAGGGTTGCAGACCCAATCAAAAGATGCCACATTCTATCAGCATTAAATGGAAGTGACATACGAAGCGTCAGTTCTAGAGAAGGTATAATGGCGGCAAAAGTTCCCGCTTTAATGAGATTCACTTCCTAAATATTCAATTGTTTGAATAAATGGCAAGTGGAGGGACTATCTGTATTGGGAAAAATCAAGTTAACATATGGAATTAATTATGTGCTGTCATGTCAAGACACATGGATCATAAAACAATGGCAGCTAGCAAAGAATAGTTAAAGAGACATAAGCTTTAACAGGCACGAGCAGAGATTCAAGAAAACAGGAAGGAACGGTTACTCGGACCTCTTGATAATTTGAAGAGACATCGAAAATGAATCTAGATAGCAAAAAGTACATATATGTATTATCCGTAATTAATGAGCGTCAATGATGGAAAATGTTACAGAATCTTCACGAAATAGTTACGATTGCTAATTATAACGTTACATTAATTCCATTAATTGCACATAATGACTATGTTGTGAGAGGAAAGAAACGTATTACTTAGAAGTAGCTATAAAAGGAGAGGAATAAATATTTGTAAGGACACATACTATTATTGGAATATACTGATTTACTTTGCTTTATTTTATTCAGCTATCGTTTAAATCAATTCTTCTTATTTGTTCTAAATTTGATTATCAGTAACCTGAGTTCTTCTAAAATATTAGCTTTGATCGAAATTCCTATATTCTTGTTAAACAAATTGGTTATGTTATCGGAAAATTGATAATTTATTACTTTCTAAATTGACTCTTTTGTCAAATCAATCATGTCGAATGTCAACTACAACAACCCAAGAGACCATCAACACCAGGAGAATCCGCAAGGCAATGGAACTCTGGTCCCTTCCCATAATGTCAAGCGAGTTCGACGGGTTTTGGAAGAAGATAGTATTACATTTGATGATGCAGATGCAGATGGCGTGCTAACCCCGCATAATGATGCACTGGTGATATCTTTACTTGTACATGATACTAATGTCAAGCGAGTTTTAATTGACCCAGGTAGTTCCGTGAATATTATTCTCTTGAGAGTGGTAAGTGAGATGCAAGCTGATGATAAGCTAATGCCCAAGGCACATACCTTGTCCAGTTTTGACAACTCAAGCGTCATAATAAAAGGCGAGATAATACTTACCACATTCACAGAAGGAGTAGTCGAAGACACCAAATTTCAAGTAGTAGAAATGGATATGGCTTACAATATGATTCTCGGCAGGCCGTGAATGCATAAGATAGATGTTGTCCCATCTACCTTACATCAAGTAATCAAATTCCCTTCACAATGGGGAATACAACAAATTCGTGGTGACCAACAAGCATCTCGGAGTATTAACTCCGTAATAGATTCAAGCTCGAAAAGCAAAGAAAAATAGAAATCATAGAATCTAGCTGAGGATGCTGAAATACAAGCCTCAGCTAAGCATGAGTGAATAGATGTGAACTCGAGACCTGATACCATCCAAGAACCAGAAGAAAATGAAAACATCAAAACAACGATTGAAGAATTGGAAACTGTAGTACTATTTGCATCCTAGCCTAACAGAAAAGTCTATATCAGGACCAACCTCAGCCCAGAAATGAAATGTAAGTTGACTGAATTTTTAAAAACTAATGTAGACTATTTTGCTTGGTCCCATTCAGATATGATAGGTATACCCCCCAAGGTAATGACTCACAAATTAAATGAAGATCCATCATACCCACCTGTCAGACAAAAGAAAAGGAAGCAAGGCTCCTTCAAGAATCAGGTGATTCAAGATGAGGTGCAGAAACTTTTAAAAATTGGGTCTATCAGTGAGGTAACATATCCAAATTGGTTGGCTAATACTGTAGTGGTACCAAAAAAGAATGGTAAGTGGTTAGTTTGCGTAGATTATACTGATCTAAATAAAGCTTGCCCTAAAGATTCTTTTCCACTACCACATATAAATCAACTAATTGATGCTACTGCAGGACATGAATTATTGAGCTTTTTAGATGCCTATTCAGGGTATAATCAGATAAAAATGGATCCTATAGATGAATAAAAGACTTCATTTATAACATATGGGGAAAAACTACTCATTTACCTTGTTGTTTCAGAACTAGCGGTAAGTGATGTGTTAATTCGAGAGGACCAAGGTTAACAATCTCCGATTTAGGTGTTTTGAGGGTTGGTACAAGTTTGAATGAGGTATTACAGCACCGAGGGCCTCGGGATGATTTCGGGTGGTTAACACAAAAATTTGAGAAATGTTACAGCAGCTGAAGTTTTTCCCTTCTGGTATTTTCACTTATGCGGCTTGGAACCACAGAAGCGGCCTTAACATCGCAGAAGCGGGTTCATGCATAGTTTTCAGACATCGTAGATGTGGAGGGGATCCCACATATGCGGAATTCTGAATTGTTATCAGAACCGCAGAAGCGGCTAAAATTTCGCAGAAGCGGAACCGCATAAGCGGTTATTGATCCGCAGAAGCGGATGTTGGATTTTTAAAGAAAGTCGCAGATGCGACTCTTTTTTCGTATAAGCAGGACCACGTAAGCGGTCCCTTGTCCGCAAAAGAGGTGATCCCTATTCAGAAATAGAGAATTCGAGGGTTAGTTTTCAAAAGTTAGAAAAATCAAATTGAGCTCGGGAGAGGATGATTTTGAGAGGGTTTTGAAGAGGAGATTATTAGGTAACATTTCCTTAATCCCTTCTAGTTATATTTCATCATTATGTAGTTAAATCCTTAACTAAAATTCGAAATTGAGGATCAAAATTTGGAAAAATTGGGTAAAACTTCATAGGCTAAACTATTGAGTTTTGAGTGGGTGTTTGCCCTCCGATTTGGGAGATTTTTATATGGTTAGACTCGTGAGTGTATGAGGATTCTAAAAATGTAAATGTTATCCGATTCTGAGACGTTGATCTGAGGGGAATTTTGGTCATTTTACCCAATTTTGCATCTTGTCTTTGAATTTAATAGTAGAATCAGTTGCTTGAGATGTTATATACGATATGTAATTTAATTGAATAGATTTCGGTCATTTGGAGTCGGATACTCGTGGCAAAAGTGTAATTTCGAGTTGATTTTGGAGCCGGTTCGAGGTAAGTGGCTTGTCTAACCTTGTGTGGGGGACCTTTCCCCTTAGGATTTGTTATTTGGTATTTGAGTGCCTTGTACGCAAGGTGACGAGCACGTACTTGAGCCAATTGTTGAAAATCCGGTTTTACTTAAGATATTGAGACTGAGTTTCCTTCATATTTACCTTATTTTACTTGTGATTATAACCTGTGTTAGATTAGAAAAACATGTTTAGTTGATTCAACTTGCCTAATTATTTAAGTTGCCTTGACTGTACTACGTGTAGAATTCTAGGCTAATACTACTTGTTGCTTGTCCTATGTACTTCATTTCTGAAAATCTTCTGGTTGTGATTGCGCATTTACATTGGGACTACGGATGTGGGATTTCAGTAGCTCCCCCCCTCCCCCGTGATTGTTTACTTTGGGACTACGAGTTCGATTCCCAGTAGATCCCCTGCACTTTTACTTTGGGACTGCGGGTTATATTCCAGATAGATACCCATGCACATTGATAGTTGGACTACGGGACGATATCCTGGGAGATCCTTCGGATTTACACATATGTTGGACTACGGGACGGTATCCCAGGAGATCCACTGGACAGTTGAGAAAAGGACTACTGGACGGTATCCTGGGAGATCCTCATTGTTATCACTAGTATTGAGTTGTACTTATTCCGTGTTTATTCTGTTTCTTTGTGTAGTTGTTATTGCCTTGTTTAACATATCTATTCTCACTGCTGTACTCATTATTACTATCAGTTTTCATATTGTTATTTCATATTATGTTGTTTGACCTTAGTAGGGCCCTGACCTGCCTCGTCACTACCCAATCGAGGTTAGGCTTGGCACTTACTGAGTACCGCTGTGGTGTACTCATGCACCTTCTACGCATGTTTTTCATGTGCAGATCCAGGTACCTCCACTCAGGCGTACTATCCTCGAGGCAGAGAGATCTAGCAGAGACTTAGAGGTATATCTGCCGCGTCCGCAGACCAGGAATCTCTATTCTGTTCCAGCTTTAGTAGTTATTCTATCCTTTTCTTTCAGTTGTTTAGATATTCTGGAGTTAGAGCAGCATATTACATTTCTATTACCCTATGGTTCCCGTGAGTTTTCGGGTTTTGGGATGAGATTGTAGACTTTCGTGTTTTATTATTGACTTGTAT
This sequence comes from Nicotiana glauca, assembly GCA_026770625.1. Classification (NCBI taxonomy): domain Eukaryota; kingdom Viridiplantae; phylum Streptophyta; class Magnoliopsida; order Solanales; family Solanaceae; genus Nicotiana; species Nicotiana glauca. The sequence continues at coordinate 50,246 of MU734826.1, forward strand.
ATGCCAAGTGGAACTTATATATCGTTTTCTTCTAGTTTTGCTTAATTTAATTAAATGTTTCCGAAAGTTATGTTAATTTCCGCATTGTTAGGCTTACCTAGTTATAGGAACTATGTGCCGTCATGACATGTTCATGGAGGGTGAACTGGGGTCGTGAAAAGTTGGTATCAGAGCTCTAGGTTCATAGGAGTCACGGAACACAGGCCAGTTTATTAGAGTCTCGCTGATCGGTACGGAGACGTATGTACTTATCTATGAGAGGCTATGTAACTATTTAGGAAAAATATCTTCATTTCATTTGAATTCCTTGTCATGCGATATTTTTTACATTAATTCTAAACTTCTGTCTTCTATTCTCTCACAGATGGTGAGGACATGTGCTACTCGAGATGATCAGGCACCCGCGTCCCCTCCTGCAGCCGTCAGAGGCTGGGGCTGGGGGAGAGGTCGAGTACGCGCACGTGGTGCAGCCAAAGTACCTGTGCGAGCTACCACCGAGACACCACCAGCAGATCAAGCACGAGCCTAGGCACCTGGCACGCCTACTACTGCCACTACTACTCCAGCTCTCTAGGAGACTTTGGCTCAATTCGTGAGTATGTACACCACCTTGGCTCAGGCAGGGTTGCTTCCGCTTGTTGCAGCCACATCCCAGGCCGGGGGAGGAGCACAGACTCCCGCTGTCCGCACTCCTGAGCAGCGAGCGTAGGTCGAGCAGGCTATCAAAATTATTCCTGCACCGCCTGCAGTGCCAGTTAAGCCCGAGGACGGGTCAGCTGATTCAGAGGACGAGCATCGAAGACTTGAGAGGTTCAAGAAGTATGATCCCCCAATATTCGGTGGATTAGCATCAGATAATGCCTTGGGATTCCTATAGGAGTGTCACCGTATTCTTCGCACTATGGGCATAGTGGAGTCCAGCGGGGTTTCTCTCACTGCTTTTCAGCTTCAGGGAGCCGCCTATGATTGGTGGTGCACTTATTAGATAGACAATCCAGGCGAGGCAGCTTCACTGACTTGTTCCCAGTTCTCGGATATGTTTATGAGAGAGTTTATCCCCTAGGGTCTCAGGATGCATGGCGTGCAGAGTTCGAGCATTTGCGCCAAGGTGCTATGACCGTTTCGGAGTATGCTATCCGGTATACCAGATTGGCCAGGAATGCACCGGCCTTGGTTGCTACAGTTCGAGAGAGAGTTCGCAGGTTCATTGAGGGTTTTATCCCACCCATCAGATCTAGCATGGCTCAAGAGTTGGAGATGGATATTCCTTATCAGCAGGTAGTGAGCATTGCTAGAAGGATCGAGGGTATGCTCGCCAGGGAGCAAGTGAAGAGAGAGGCCAAGAGGTCTCGAGAGTCGGGCCACTACCCTGGTGCCCGTACCCTAGCAGCAGGTCGACATGGTAGAGGTTTTGTGGGTCTCCCCATTCATTCAGCTCTTCTAGTAGCCAGCAGTGCTCCAGCTCCGCCTATACCTCAGGAGCCTTATTATGCACCTCCAGTTTCTAGCGCGCCTCCTGCGCGGGGTACTTCCAGGGGTCAGTCCAGCAGACCTGGCCCTAGTCAGTCACAACCACCGCGTCATCCCAGAGCTTGTTTCGAGTGTGGTGATACACGCCACATGGTTAGGGACTGCCCGAGACTTAGTAGGGGTGCATCTTCACAGACTGCTCAGCCACAGCGTGCTCCTCAGAGTTCTCAAGCCATGATCACAGCTCCAGCTGCTACCCCACCTGACCAGCCGGCTAGGGGCGGAGGTCAAGGAGATAGAGGTCGCCCTCGAGGGAGGGGTCGGGCCAGATATTATGCTATTCATGGTTGTTGCCTCTGACTCCGTCATTACAGGTATTATACTGGTTTGTCATAGAGAGGAATTGGTTCTATTCGATCCGGGCTCTACTTATTCTTATGTGTCTTCTTACTTTGCTCTGCATTTGGGTGTGCCTCGGGATTCTTTGAGTGCCATCGTTTAATATACCGTTGCAGTATCAACATCAAATCCAGCTCATTATCAACATGGATTAAATTGCTAAACATGGATTCAACATCAGGAATGTAAACAGGAAGCTCAACATCGAACCCAGTCCATCACCCACATGATTTAAAAAGAATACAATTGCTAGCATGGACTCAACTCTGTCCAATTTCAAACTTAGATTCAAAGCAATTAATAAACTATTTCCATGAAATCTTTAACATTTACACTCACAGTTTTCTTTTACTAGAATGCATACACCTATTTGCATATACTGATGCACTAAGGGATGATTATTCAATTCTAAGGGCCCATACAACTGGCCACAGTACCCCAAACACTCAACATGATCCTTTATATACATCTAGAAACCCATAATGAACTATCAAACCAATAGTACAACAACAATTCGAATTCTGAGTATACAAAATGAAATACAAAGGAACTAAACTAAGCTAACAATTTATGAAAATGCAAAAATGGTTGAATAGAATATTGTATTAACACCAAATCTCTATTCACATGAATCAGCCGTCATATTTATCCATTTTTTTCATACATTTGGAGGTGAGATGAGTACCTGGAAATCAACAAGAGAAATAAAAGAGGTGAACAGTCAACAACACAGCAACAGAGTAATACCCAGCTTCAATCAAACAGTGACCTCACAGGCAGAATGCAAAACCAAGCAGGTGAAACCAGAAAAATACCAAATATGCAGGATTCAAACAGTTTTCCAAACAAGAAAGGCAGGGGACTCAGAATTTTCTCAATGTGTATTTTCAGTATCTATTTTTCAGTATCTTATGTGTGCTCTCAAGTCTCCTTATGAACTCTTCCTGATATTTCAACTCTCAAATTCTCTCAAATTTCCTGTGTTCAGTTCTTATTTAAACTCTTAGAATTTTCAGCCTTTCTTTTCAGTGTTCAAAGTCTGTCAATTTTTCATAATGTTAAAGACTTTGTTCTCTGGATTTCTATCTGTTTTTCTCTCAGATTTCAGAGTGTTTTCAATGTCCTCTCCTCTCTTTAATGTCTGATTCACACCCCTTTTTAAATAGGCAATTCAATCAGTGCCTTTATCCCTAGCCTTAGCCCTCTTTTAATTTAATTATCCATTGAATTTCAACTCACTTAGTACTTATAAATTAATACATCTATTGTGCCCCTTAGCCATTGTTAGCAGCCCTTATTAAACCCCTAAAGCTACTGCTAATTACCCCCTTAATTAACCCCTGTTAGTTAACCTTGAAACCAAATGGATCCAATTGTCCCCAGATTCAACCACATGGGTCAGGTTGACCCAGCAAATTAAACCCAAATGAACGGGCTTCCTTTGCCAATGGGTCATAAATAACCCAAAATCCAAACAACAGTTAATCCAAACTAAAGTATATAATCAACATGGAAAGTAGAAGAAAACAAACACTTGAATGTTTCCAAGATTGAACACCTAACCTAAATGATTGATTTTCCTTTTTAAACTAAATAACGAGCTATAATTAAACTATATTACCTAATCAACCATAACTAATTATACTATTGAAGAATCATAGGTGGTGGATTAAACAAAAACTAAACATACAAGATACACGAATCAAACGAAATTAACAAAGACCTAAAAGAAAACTGGAAAACACTACAGAACAAACACAAACACCAAAATCAAAGTAAAACAAAACCCAGGTTTAAAACTTTCATTGACTTTCCAATCAAGAACAAACAATTCAAGAGGCAAGAAAAAGAAAGGCGTAAAAGAGGAATGTAGTAAAGGAATTATAAAGACTAAAATTAGAATATTTACCTCAAAAAACAATTGGATCCGTCTTAAATTGGACCTTCCACCTTTTGATTTTGACCGAAATGGGTCTCAATCATGTGTTCTCGGATGCAAACATATGACCAAGGTCCATTTTGGTCAAAACCATCACTCAATCGCCGGCTTTTAGGGTTTTGTCAAAATCAGGTCTCACCTCTGATTTGAGATTCAATGAGTTTCAAGAGTATTCGAGGAAAGCTGAGTAAGGATTTGGGAAGAAGGGGTCCTAGTGGTCACGTGGTGTTGATTTGGGACGGTTTGGAGGTGGCTAGGGTTTTGCCTCCGATTCTTCGATCTAATATTCGAAGCACTTGAAGGTGATTCGAAGAAAAAGGGACGAAGATTCGGAATGGGAAGGTGAAGGGGAAGCGGTAGTGTAAAGATGGGGGTGTTTGCCACCGTGAGGCGATTTCCGGCGGCAGTTCACCACGGAGGACAGTGGGTTTAGATATTGGTCTCTGAAGCTATGGGAGAGATATTGGTCTCTGAAGATATTGGTCTCTGAAGCTATGGGAGAGACGGTGAGGGGGGGTTCTAAGGAGGAGGGGTAAGGGTGTTTGGGTATATTAAACTGATGAATTAATTTGGGCCATTGGATAATTAGATCCCAACGGCTCAGATTAACTCATTAAAATGAAATGGGGTCGTTTGGTTTAGTGGTGTACTGGACCGGTTCGGGGTGTTGGGTGGACGGGTCGGGTTAGTTATTGGGTGAGGGATTTTGACCGTTGGATCGAATTGATCTAACGGCTTGAATCAATTGACACCAAACGACGTCATTTGATGGGTCATGGAGACGGACCGGGTAGGGGATGGCACTGGGCTGGTTTTGGGCGAAATTATTTGGGCTTGGGCAAACATTACCCAGGTAGCCCAATCCCGGTTTCCTCTTCCTTTTTTTTTCAATTTTTTCCAACTTGTTTTAATTTAAAACTAAAAATAATATAAACCTAAATTAACTCTAAATTCAAATTATCCTAAAATATTAGTTAACTATAAATAATAATTATCACAAATAATTAAATACCAAATTAAAGAAAACACCAAATTCGGACATTAAACATTATATTGTAAAAATACGTTATTTTTTTGTGATGATTTTTCATTTTTTTTTATAAAATAAGTAATTTACTGCTTAACTCAAAATTATAAAATTAAATCCTAAAAATGCAAATACAACCTATTTTTTGTATTTTTTTCATTTATTTAAACAAATAAACATGCAAGGACAAATGCAAATAATGACAGAAAATTTCACGAAAATTCACAAAATTGCACACAATAAAACAAATAATTTTTATTTTTATTTTGTGGGAGTAATTCACGTGAGGCAAAAATCACGTGCTCACATAGCTTAGTTAAAGGAAAACATGTATTTTACTTAATGAAAATGGAGTTTTGCAACAAATAGCCTGTGTACGAACTCGCTACCTCACTTACATGGCACTCATATATCAAAAAAGTACCAAATCCAAAGGGGAGTTCCCCCACACAAGTTTAGGCAAGCCAATTACCTCGAACCAAGCTCAATCAATCAGTCACGATGCCTTTCCCCCGAATATCCGGCTCAGAGTGGCCCAAATCAACCAAAGATCAATTACATAACATAAATATAACTACAAGAACCTATCTAGTTAATGAAATCAAAGCTAACGCGAGAAAATGGAAAATTGCCCAAAAAGCCTCCCGGGACCTAAATCTCGGAATCGGGTAAAACTCATAAAATATGAACACCCATTGTAAGAATCACTCAAATCCTACCTCAATTCGTCTTCCAAAACTCGAAATTTAAGCCTATGAAGTTTCTACCATTTTTCCCCAATTTTTCAACTAAAAAACCCCTAATTAAATGATGAAATTAACCATGGAATAGTGGAATATAACCATAAAGGAGTAAAGAATCATTACCCTCAAACTTCCTATGAAAATACCTCAAAAATTTTCCTTAATATGAGCTCTCTAGTTCCGAAAATGGAGAATAAAATCAAACCATCGCACTTAGTCCTTTCTGCCTAGCGATCTCGCACCCGCGGGCCATGAATCGCATCTGCGATGCCGCACCTACGATGCTGCACCTACGGAATTTCCATCGCAGGTGCGGAAATAACTTAAGTCCCATAGGTCCACATCTGCGAAAGGAGGGTCGCACCTGCAGATGCGCTCCTGTGACTAAGGAGTCGCACCTGCGGCCACACCGCTCCTACGCAACTTCCCTCTGCAGAAGTGGGGCCGCTTCTGCGTAAACCACTCTGCACCTGTGAACCCAGCCTGGGCTGCCCAAACCTGATTCTGCGCTACATCTCCCGCACGTGCGATCCCGCACCTGTGGTCTCCCCACCGCAAGTGAGAAAACACCAGAACTCAAATAGCTTTAGTTATAACACAATTCCAACTTTTGATCCATTAAGCACCCGAAACTCACCCGAGGCCCCAAGGACCTCAACCAAACATACCAACAAGTCCTAAAACACCATTAAACTTAGTCGAGCCCTCAAATCGCATCAAACAATGCTAAAATCATGAATCATCCTCTAATTCAATCTTAAAGAACTTGAAACTTTAAATTTCCACAATCGATGTCGAAACTTACCAAACCACGTCCAATTAACCCCAAATTTTTAACACAAGTCATATTCAACATTACAGACGTACTTTAACTTCCGGAATCTAACTCCGACCCCGATATAAACATTCTCATTAACGATCCAAAACTCCAAAAATCTAACTCTTGCCATTTCAAGCCTAAATAAGCTACGGACTTCAGTAACACAATCCGGACACACCCCTAACCCAAAATCACCCAAAAGGAGCTAACAGACTCGACAGATGCAATGTTCTTTGACCTCAGGTATTGAACATGCGTGTCCAAAATAGCCACTTGCTCCTCAACGTAAGGTAAATCCTTGTCCAACTGAACTGAGCTAAAATTCAACACATGATATTTGATATTTCTAAGTCGAGTCGAGTATTGGCTTGTGTGGTTTCTTGGTCTTCTCTTTATGGTCGTATTAGGGAGAGTCAGTATGATGACCCCCATCTTCTTGTCCTTAAGGACACGGTCCAGCACGGTGATGCTAAGCAAGTCACTATTGGGGATGACAGTGCATTGAGGATGCAGAGTAGGCTATGTGTGCCTAATGTGGACGGTTTACATGAGTTGATTCTTCGGAAGGCTCGCAGCTCGTGGTACTCCATTCATCCTGGTGTTGCGAAGATGTATCAGGACTTGAGGTAGCATTATTAGTGGCATAGAATAAAGAAGGACATAGTCGAATATGTGGCCCTATGTCACGACCCAAGTTATCCCTCTGTGAACTGTCGTGACGGCACCTAGTCCCTACGACTAGATAAGCCTAACATTTGCAAAAAATGGAATGAAAACATAAAAGCTAATATCTAACATGTACTTTTAAATTAGTAATGAAGATGACACTCAGCATATACAATAATTACATCTCGAATGTACACAACTATACCAAGACCCGGAATACCATACAATAGTGCCTCCAAATCTTCAAGGCATGAACAAGCAAGGTCGTGGATAGGATAGTTCTTTCCATGCACCTTCAGCTGTCTGGACGCATAGGCAATCACCCTACGGTCCTGCATCAACATCACGCCTTGACCAATTCGTGACGTATCACAATAAACAGTATAAGACCTCGAACCTGAAGGCAATACCAATATTGGGGCTGTAGTCGAAGATGTCTTGAGCTTTTGGAAGCTCTCCTCACACTCTTCCATCCACCTGAACGGAGCACCCTTCCGGGTCAGCCTGGTCATAGGTGTTGCAATAGATGAGAATCCCTCAACAAATCAACGATAAAACCACGCCAAATCAAGGAAGCTCCGGATGTCTATAGCTGAGGACGGTCTGGGCCAACTCTCCACTGCTTCCACCTTCTTCGAATCCACCTTGATCCCTTCACTAGACACCACGTGGCCCGAAAATGCCATGAACTCTAACTAGAACTCACATTTTGAGAACTTTGTATATAGCTTCTTTTCCCTCAAAGTCTGAAGCACTATCCTCAGGTGCTGCTCATGATCTTCTCGACTCCGAGAGTACACCAGAATGTTGTCAATAAAGACAACGATGGATGAGTCAAGATAAGGCTGAAATACACTGTTGGGGCATTGGTCAGCCCAAACGACATCACAAGGAACTCGTAATGACCATACCAAGCCCTGAAAGCAATCTTTGTGATATTTGGCTCCCAAATCTTCAACTTATGATAACCTGAACTCAAGTCAATCTTGGAAAAAATTTTAGCACCCAGTAACTGATCAAATATGTCATCAATACGGGGCAAGGGATACCGGTTCTTCAATGTGACTTTGTTCAACTGGTGATAATCAATGCACATACGTATAGAACCATCCTTTTTCTTCACCAACAAGATAGGAGCACCCCAAGGTGACACACTGGCCGAATGAAGCCACTATCAAGCAAGTCCTGTAATGGTTCCTTCAACTCAAGAGGGACCTTACGATAAGGAGGAATAGAGATGGACTGAGTGTCCTACAACAAATCAATGCCAAAATCAATATCGTTGTAGGGCGGCATGCCTGGAAAATCAGCTAGAAATACATCAGGGAAATCCCTCACCACTGGGACCGACTCAACTCTAGGGGTATTAATACTGACATCTGTCACATAAGGTAGATATGCGTCACACCCCTTCTCAACCATTTGTTGAGCTTTAAGAAAAGAAATAACTCTATGGGAGTGTAATCTAAGGTACCCCTCCACTCTAATCGCGATAAACCTAGCATAGACAGTGTCACGACCTTGGCGTGATAATCAAGAATAGCGTAATGGGAAAACAACCAGTCCATGGCCAAGATAACATCAAAGCCTACCATGCTAAGCAATAATAAATCGGCTCTAGTCTCAAAACTACTAAGAGTAATCAAACACGATCGATACACGCGGTCCACAAAAAGAGAGTCTCCCATAAGTAGACACATAAACATGGGAACTCAAAGAATACCGAGATACACCCAAATGCGGGGCAAAATAAGATGACACATAAGAATAAGTGGAGTCTGGATCGAATAGAACCGATGCATCTCTATGACAGACTGAAATAATACCTGTAATGAAAGAATTGGAAGAACCGGCCTATGTACGAGCAGGAAGGACATAGTATATGGCATGGCCTCTCCCTCTAGGGCAATCTCTACCTCCCCGACCTCCACCTTGGGTTGGCTGAGCAAGTGGGGTGACAGCTGGTGCTATAATAATAGTTTGAGGACCTGGTAGAGTACTATGTGGATGAGAAGTCTATGGAGTTGAACCCCTCCTAAGTTTGGGGAAATCCCTCACCATATGACGAGTGTCGCCACACTCAAAACAAGCTCTGGGAGGACGTGGCTGTTGTGGCTGGCTCGGACCAGGCCTGCTGGACTGACCGCTAAAAGCACCCTATACAGGGGCACGCTAGATACTGGAGGTGCATAATAAGGCTCCTGAGGTCTAGGAGTAGCTGGAATACCACTGGCGGCTGGAAGAGCTGAATAAATAGGGCGGCTCACATATCCTCTACCATGTCGAACTGCAGCTAGGGCACGAGCACTATAATAATGGCCAGACACTCGAGACCTCTTGGCCTCTGTCTCCTCCCTATCCTGAGCAAGCATTCCCTCCACTCTTATAGCAATACTCACAACCTGCTGATATGAGATATCCGTCTCTAACTCTTGGGCCATGCTAGTCCTGATGCTAGGGTGGGGTCCATCAATAAACCGATGAACCCATTTTATGTAAGAATGAAGGTGCTCTTGGCTCGATATCATTGGTTCTGTTTCATTAGAAACCCTCTTTTTCGTTGTCTTGGAATGTAAATAGTCCCTATCTCGAACCGTAGAAACCAAGGCTGATGCATGACGAACCAAATCACTGAAATGCACTGCATACTCTGAAACAGTCATAGTCCCCTAGTGCAATTGCTCAAACTCGGCGCGCCATGCATCTCTGAGGCTCCGAGAACTTAGTCCATATAAGGGAAGTTGCCTCAGCTGGATTGTCCAACTCATAAGCATGCCACCACTGATAGGCTACTCCTCTAAGCTGAAACACAGTGAAAAAAACCGCACTCAACTCTGCTATGCCCAAAGTGCAGATGATATGGTGGCACTCCTCCGGGAATCCCAGAGTGTCCTTTGACGCTACACCACTGAATATAGGAGGGTCGTACTTCTTGTACCTCTCGAGCCTACGTTGCTCCTCCTCTAAAACTACTGCCCTATCTCGGGCTGAACTGGGGCTACATGCAGCATCGGTATAACCTCTAAATTATGATCAACATGAATCCGCTGCTATGGGTGCGAGCAGCGGGAGCCTGTGCTCCTCCCCTGGCTAAGATATGGCTGGAGCAAGGGGAATCAACCCTACATGAGCTAGAGTGCCGAATACGCTCAAGAACTATGAAAGGGTCTCTTGAAGTGCTAGTGTAGTAGCAGGCGTCTCAGGTGTCTGCGCTCCGATTGGAGCTATTGGTGGATCCTCTATAGCAGCTCGCTCGGGTGCTCTAGCTTTACCACGTGGATGTTCTCGGCCTCTACCCCGGCCTCGGTTTTTGGCGGCTCTAACAAGGGGTGTAGGTGTCTGGTCATCTCCGGCTACACGTGTCCTCACCATCTGTGAGAGTATAGAAGACAGTTTATAATTTTGAAGTCAACAATTTCGCAAGACAAGAAATCAAAGAAGTGAAATTTTCCTAACAGTTCCATAGCCTCTAGAAGATAATTACAGACGTCTCCGTACCAATCTGCGATACTCTAATAAACCGGCTTATGACTCACGACACCTCTAAACCTATAGCTCTAATACCAACTTTTCACGACCCAAGTTATCCCTCTGTGAACCGTCATGACGGTGCCTAGTCTCTACGACTAGGTAAGCCTAATGTTTAAAAAAAATGGAATGAAAACATAAAACCTAGTTCTCGGCCTCTATGGCGGCTCTAGCAAAGGGCGCGGGTGCCTGGTCATCTCCGGCTGCACGTGTCCTCACCATATGTGAGAGAATAGAATACTGAGTGTAGAATTTTGAAGTCAGCAATTTCGCACGACAAGGAATCAAAGAAGTGAAATTTTCCTAACAGTTCCATAGCCTCCCGAAGATAATTGCAGACGTCTCTGTACCGATCTATGAGACTCTACTAAACCGGCTTGTGACTCACGACACCTTTGAACCTAGAGCTCTGATACCAACTTGTAACAACCCAAGTTATCCCTCCGTCAACTATCGTGATGGCTCCTAGTTTCTACGACTAGATGAGCCTAATGTTTACGAAAAATGGAATGAAAACATAAAAGCTAACATCTAATAGGTAATTTTAAATAAGCAATTAAGATGCCGCTCGGCATATACAATAATTACATCTCGAATGTCCACAACTATCCCAACACCCAAAACACCTTGAATCATAAACTACAGAATGAAATCAATATCTCTATCCTCCAGAGTCTAATAAAAAGTAAATACAGGAAGTGTTTTACATGGGAAAGAGTAGAAGGGGACTCTGAGGTCTACAGACGCGGTAGATATACCTTGAAGTCTCCAAAGCTGTGCGACTCACTGAAAATGCTAATAAGTGGTACCTGAACTAGCACACGAAAAACATGTGCAGGGAAGGACATGAGTACACCACAATGGTACCCAGTAAGTATCAAGCCTAACCTCATTCGAGTAGTGACGAGATCAGGTCAGACTCTACTGGTATATATATACTAAAGAAAGGCATAATGAAATATTGCAGTAAAATAAAGACTGAAATTTAACAAAAATGAAATCACATAAGGTAATAGCTCTGTACATAAAGATAACAACAGGGTATCTCCCGAGATACCGTCTCGTAGTCCCAAACGTAAATGTATAGGGGGATCTACCATAATACTGTTTCGTAGTTCCAAAGTAAATATTCAGTGTAGGGGGGATCTCTTGGAATATCGTTCCGTAGTCCCAAAGTAAATATGTTGTACAGGGGGATCTCCCTAAATACCGTTCCGTAGTCGCAAAGTAAATATGCAGCTCAAATAATAGACATACAACTACAACACGGAATCCTACAATTTAGACTAAGCACAAGTCAAGGAAGAAGCAGGAAATTCACTAAGCATGCTGCACAGATTTTAGATAAGCAATTAAGACACATAGACATGTTGTTCTAAACTAAACAGGATAATTACATATGCTAGTGCAGCTCGGTTAAAAGGAAACATGTATTTTACGGAATGAAAACAGAGTTTTGCAATAAATAGCCTGTGTACGCACTCGGCACCTCACGTGCACGGAGCTCATATATCAAAAACAGTACCAAATCCTATGGGGAGTTCCCCCACACAAGGTTAGTCAAGCCACTTACCTCGAACTAAGCTCAATCAATCAGTCACAAAGCATTTACCAAGAATATCCAGCTCCCAGTGGCTCAAATCTAGGCAAAAATCAATTATATAACATAAATATAACTACAAGAAACTAATCTAGCTAATAAAATCAATGATAACATAAGAAACTAATTTAACATATTTGAATCACTCGAATTCGACCTCAATTTATCTTCCAAAACTCAAAATTTTAGCGTATGAAGTTTCTACCATTTTTCCCCAATTTTCCAACTTAAATCCCTAATTAAATGATGAAATTAATCATAGATTAGTGAAATATAATCATAAAGGAGTAAAAAATCGTTACCCTCAAGCTTCCTCTGAAAATCCCTCGAAAATTCGCCTTAATCCTAGCTCTCTAGGTCCAAAAATGGAGAATGAAATCAAACCCTCGCACTTAGCCCTTTTCTGCCCAGCGATCTCGCACCTGCGGGCCAAGAATGGCATCTGCAATGCCGCACCTGCGGAATTTCCATCGTAGGTGCGAAAATGACTTAAGTCCCCTGGGTCCACATCTGCAATAGGAGGGCCGCACTTGTAGATGCACTCCAATCATTCTGCAATCTGCCTAACTGTGCCCTGCCTTTCGAGAGCCCCTTGGGCCTCCAGCTAAATAAGGGGAGAATGACTCGGTTACCTAAAAAACAAAACTATTTACCCTTGTCTACACATCTATTTTTCTACCCACAAACTAATTACATTTCCTATCCATAGTAATTTTTATGGAGAATTTTCTCTTTTTTCTCCAATTTTTTTATTTATATGTTTCTTTCCCTTTTTTCTTTATTTTCTCCTTTTTCTTTTTTTCTCATTTTCTTCTAATTCTTTTTATTTTTTCCTTTGCTAATTTCATTTAACTTCTTTTTTTATATTATTTTCTCTTCATAATCTAATTTTTGTTTACCTTTTTTTAAAATATAACTAGTATAATATACCTTTTGTCTTTTTTGCTCATTTTTTAAATTCAATTATAAAATTAAAATAATATTAGTTGTCACTTGATCTAATTCACTGAATATCACGCTGACTGCTGCTGAGCACCACAAATTACATAATCAGATTTTAAGAATAACCACGTGATTGCCATGTAATAAATTATAATATCAAATTATATATTATAATAATATATTATTGTAATAAACTATATACTGTTGAATTATATATTATATACCAAAATAGCATACAGTATATGAAAATGATATTTTATGTTCTTCATTCAACATTACACTACTATATTAAAATAGCATACTATTATTGTATATTGTATACTATTACAGCATACTGTTGCAGTATATTGCACATTATTATAATATACAGTTACAATATATTATATACATAATTGTATACAGTTGCATTATAGCTATATACTCCTTCAATATATTATATACAGTAAAGGTATACTGTTAGGTAACCGTGTTCTTCTTCGATTATTATAGTATACCGTTGCATTATATTATATACTATAATAGTATATTGTTACAATATACCTATATACTTATACAGTATATTGTATACTGTAGCAGTATACTATTAAATAATTGTGTTCTTCGATTTTCAATTAAAAGATTCGATCTCAATCATCTAAAATCAACTTCAAATGTGATCAAACTTCAGTTTGAACTTCTAGAAGGTACTATAAGTAATATTTAATAATACCCACTTTGAATCAAATAAAAAATCTTCAAAAACAAAAATTAAGCTTCAAGCCAACAATTGTGTATATTCAAACACACATAAAAATGCAAATTTGCGAAGCTTACTCAAAGATACTATAAGCAATATTTTATAGCACCCACATCATATCAAACAATAAATCTTTGAAATAAATTCAAATTTAGAAGCTTCAAGCTCAATAGTGTTGGGTTTTCATACACACAAAAAAATCATAAGAAAAGGATCAGGGTTTGAAGAAGACATGGCTATACGGAAAAGAAAGGAAGATTGAATAAGTCAGAGTTGGAAAACTTTTTTATGAAAGAAGAAACAAAGGATATATTTATACTCAGAAGCAACCGTCAAACAAAAAAGGTAATGATGGGAACATCATAATAACAATGGTCACTTAGTGATTGATGTAGCCGCAAAAGGCCCCAAAAGATGCTGAAGGGTTGCAGAACCAATCAAAAGATGCCACATTCTATGAGCATTAAATGGAAGTGACATGCGAAGCGTCAGTTCTGGAGAAGGTATAATGGCGGCAAAAATTTCCGCTTTAATGAGATCCACTTCCCAAATATTCAATTGTTTGAATAAATGGCAAGTGGAGGGACTATCTGTATTGGGAAAAATCAAGTTAACATATGGAATTAATTATGTGCTGTCATGTCAAGACACATGGATCATAAAAGAATGGCAGCTGGCAAAGAATAGTTAAAGAGACACAAGTTTTAACAGGCACGGGCAGAGATTCAAGAAAACAGGAAGGAACGGTTACTCGGACCTCTTGATAATTTGAAGAGACATCGAAAATGAATCTAGATAGCAAAAAGTACAGATACGTATTATCCGTAATTAATGAGCGTCAATGATGGAAAACGTTACAGAATCTTCACGAAACAGTTACGATTGCTAATTATAACGTTACATTAATGCCATTAATTATTCATAATGACAATGTTGTGAGAGGAAAGAAACGTATTACTTAGAAGTAGCTATAAAAGGAGAGGAATAAATATTTGTAAGTACACAAAATATTATTGGAATACACTGATTTACTTTGCTTTCTTTTACTCAGTTATCGTTTAAATCAATTCTTCTTATTTGTTCTAAATTTGATTATCAGTAACTCAAGTTCTTCTAAAATATTAGCTTTGACCAAAATTCCTATTTTCTGGTTAAACACATGCGATCCTACACCTGCGGTGTCCCCATTTGCAGGTGCGAAAACACCAGGAGCTTCAACAATAACACAATTCCAACTTTTGATCCGTTAAGCACTCGAAACTCACTAGAGGCCCCCGGGACCTCAACCAAATATACCAATAAGTCCTAAAACACCATACAAACTTAGTCGAGCCCTCAAATCGCATCAAACATCACTAAGATCACGAATCACCCTCCAAAACTTTAAATTTCCATAACCGATGCCAAAACCTACCAAACCACGTCCAATTGACCCCAAATTTTGCACACAAGTCATATTCAACATTACATACCTACTCCAACTTTCAGAATTGGATTCCGACACCGATATCAAAATTTCCACAACCTGTCCAAAACTCTAAAAATCCAACTTTCGCCATTTCAAGACTAAATAAGCTACGGACCTCCAAAATACAATCCGGAAACTCCCCTAATGCCATAATCACCCAACGGAGATAACAGAGTCGACGGAACTCCATTTCAGAGTCATCTTCCCACAGTTCCGACTACGATCCAAATTTTAAGACTTAAGCCTTCTTTTAGGGACTAAGTATCTCGAAACACTTCAAAAACCAAAACGAAACCTCCCGGCAAGTCACAATAGAAGAATAGATATGGGGAAAGTAGTTAACAGGGGATCGAGGCTATAACTCTCAAAAAGACTAGCCGGGTCGTTACAGAATATTTTCGAAAGGGAATCTAACCAAGCAAGCAATTCAGCTTTTCACTATCATAGTGACTATGTATAAGCAAATTATCTCCGTCCATAGGAAATATTTTGAAGAAACTTTTCCAATCATTCTGCAGTCTGCCTAACTGTGTCCTACCTTTCGAGAGCCCCTTGGGCCTCCAGCTAAATTAGGGGAGAATGACACAGTTACCCACAAAAATAGAACTATTTACCCTTGTCTACATATCTATTTTTCTACCCACAAACTAATTACATTTCCTACCTATAGTAATTTTTATGGGGAATTTTCCCTTTTTCTCCATTTTTTTATTTCTATGTTTCTTTCCCTTTTTTCTTTTTTTTCTCCTTTTCTTTTTTCACGTTTTCTTCTTATTTTTTCCTTTTCTAATTTCATTTAACTTCTTTTTTTTATATTCTTTTCTCTTCACAATCTAATTTCTGTTTACCTTTTTTTTAAATATAACTAGTATAATATACCTTTTGTCTTTTTTCTTATTTTTTAAATTAAATTAAAATAATATTAGTTGTCACTTGATCTAATTCACTGAATATCACACTGACCGTTGCTGAGCACCATAAATTACATAATCAGATTTTAAGAAATAACCACGTGATTTCCATGTAATAAATTATAACATCAAATTGTATGTTATAATAATATATTATTGTAATAAACTATATACTATTTAATTATATATTATATACCAAAATAGCATACAATATATGAAAATGATATTTTATGTTCTTCATTCAACATTACACTACTATATTAAAATAGTATACTATTATGGTATATCGTATATTATTACAACATATTGTTGTTGTATGCACATTATTACATTATACAGTTATGGTATATTATATACTATAATTGTATATAGTTGCATTATAGCTATATATTCCTTCAATATATTGTATACCGTAATAGTATACTGTTAGGTAATTGTGTTCTTCTTCGATTATTATAGTATACCGTTGCAGTATATTATATACTATAATAGTATATTGTTACAATATACCTATATACTTCTACAATATATTGTATACCATAGAAGTATACTATTAAATAATTGTGTTCTTCGATTTTCAATGAAAAAATTTGATCTCAATCATCTCAAATCAACTTCAAATGTGATCAAACTTCAGTTTGAACTTCCAGAAGGTACTATAAGCAATATTTAATAACACCCACTTTGAATCAAATAAGAAATCTTAAAAAACAAAAATTGAGCTTTAAGCCAACAATGGTGGATATTCAAACACACATAAAAATTCAGATTTGGGAAACTTATTTGAAGGTACTATAAGCTATATTTTATAGCACCCACATCGAATCAAACAACAAATCTTCACAATAAAATTTCAAATTTAAAAGTTTCAAGCTCAATAATAGCGGGTCTTCATACACACAAAAATCGTAAGAAAAGGAGGTAGAGCAATAACTTGGGTTGGCCATTTTAATGAAGATAGATATGGCAGAGAAAAAGTAGATCCATTCAAGTCCACTACGAGGTAATCTTGCAAAAATGAAGACGAATGTTTTTAACATTCTGTACTTCAAATGAGAAGATGGGTAGGTCGGGTAAATAGGTTGTGCTGCATAGATAAGAAAAGTAAATAGTTTAGGCTTGGGTATTAAAGAGTAAATAGTTTGGAGTTAATGGGTATACAGTAAGATTTTTCCCTAAATAAAGTCTTATTCCTTATCGTCTGGTCCAAATATTTCAAAGGCCATTACAGGACCTATTGCTCGAAAATTTGCAGGATATATTGGCGTAAAAATTGCACGGGGCACCTATTTGGACGCCCCCATTTAACCTATAATCATTTTTTTAAAATTTTTAACTTGTACCCACTTTTTAAATAACTTCATCCCCCTATCTCTCGGGAACTTAACATTGATGTAACAATACATAGACCGTTTATCAAACTGATGAAATGGAGTGAAACAAACGTCGTACCTTCGCAATGAATGACTTGCCCCACAATGATTGACATTTGTTTTCTTGATTTCCTTTACTGATCACTGAAATATGAAAACTTTATGTTGAGTAGAAGTTTGGTTGTTTTCTGAATACCAAGTTGGATTTTCTTGAGGTGTGCTTAGTAGATACTAACATTTATGAAGATAAAATGATAAATCTGGGTTTTTTCCTTCTTTTGTGTGCGTATGTAGCAATTTTAAGTCCATAAAGTATGGTGTTGATGAGCTTACGAGGAGTTGTACTCGTACAAAAGTACATTGATCGAAGGTGTTGCCTTGTTTAACAAACTTGAGCAAACAAATAAGACGTGAAATTTGAGAAGGTGCTCCTGAAGTAAGTGTCTTTTGAACTTTCAAACAGTAAAGCTTCAGCTTCTTTTCCTGTGGCATCTGGTAGTTCCCCTTCCCCTTTCCCGAAAATAGAAACTTCAGCAATACATACTCAATGATTTTAATAGCCTGTTTGGTCAAGCTTATTTTTTGCCAAAAGTATTTTTTTCTTTTTTTGCCAAAAGTGCTTTTGGCAAAAAATTGAAGTGTTTGGCCAAGCTTCTGGAAGGAAAAAAAGTACTTTTGAGGAGAAGCAGAAGCAGTTTTGGAGAAAGCTTCTCTCCAAAAGCACTTTTTTGAAAAGTACTTTTGACAAAAATATACTTAGAAGCAGTTTTTAACGGCTTAGCCAAACACTAATTGTTGCTCAGAAGTGTTTTTCAAACTAATTAGCCAAACACAAACTGCTTCTCACCAAAAGTACTTTTGAAAAAAGTGCTTCTCAAAATAAGCTGATTTTTGCAGCTTGGCCAAACGGGCTATAAATACTTCAGCTTTGCCAGTTACAAACAAAAATTTCAGCTCTAGAGCTGAAGTTTGACAGTTACAAAATAAAAATTTCAGCTCTATGGCTGAAGTTCGACAGTTACAAAATAAAAACTTCAGCTCTAGAGCTGAAGTTCGCCTGTTACAAAATAAAAACTTCAGCTCTAGAGCTGAACTTCAGGTCCGGCTACTAGAATGCTGAAGTTTTGCGTGATTGTCTTTGCTACTTCAGCCCCATATGCTGAAGTTATGCGAAAAAATGGGTACGCTTGTAATTTTTTTTGCAAAGTGAACACAAGTTAAAACGTGACACAAAAAGCGAGTATAGAATCGAATGCCCCGTATTGGCACATATTGAAAAGTTGCTTAAAATTGAAATATTAGAGGTTGTACTCTCTCACCGGCCTTAATTACAGTAAAGCCCACTCACATCCATTGATTCTGCTTCTTTTGGTCGCTAATTTTCTTTATCCTATCGAGTGTGAACTACACCTCCTATGACACATTTGCTACGGGGTATTATTATTTCTATCCCGTGCCAGAAACTATTTATATTTAATAGTCGAAATAATATATAAAATTTATATAATTTGTATATAACATACAAAATGTATATGTATACAAAAAATATATAATTTTTAAATATTTTTCGGCTATTATTTTTACAACGGCTATACCAATGTCATTTTTCCTTTGCTATTTGGGAAATCAAAAGAAGGTTTTGTTTGATTACAATTTTTGTAATTCTGAATTGCTAACTACTTACTTTATTGTATCTCTTATATATTTTCTAAATATGTAAACTATATATCAAAATTAAAAAAATTAAATCTGAATTCATACCCAAAATTAGTCAGTTTGATCCTCATACTCCAAATTAAGTAAGACTTTTTTTATAAGTCTGTTCCAAAAAATGACACATTTATATATGAAAAAAATAATTTTATGTATGTCAAAATTTTCGTTTTACGACTTTTAACCTTAATGCGAAGATTTTATGTGCACATAAATGCTATTGAATATTTGAAATTACAAGTTTAAATGTGTTATAGTCATGCAAATATTACGATATTTAACAAATCACAAAGTTTTAAAAGTCATTTTTTTCTTAAATTCCATGCCACATTATTTTTTGCTTATCAATAGAACTAACAAAAATTAAAATTATTTTTTTTCTCATGTAAAACAAAAAATATTACCCAAAAGATTAGTCAAAGAAAACTTACTTGTTTTTCAAGAGATTACTGTAATAGAAAGGGAAATATGTGCATCGAAACATTCACTATAGTATTATTTGACTATCCTACTATAAACAACAGCTAATTCTATGTTAAATAATTTCTAAAAATTATATAAATAAGGCATAAAAGATAATGACTACAACGCCATCAGTTGAATAATATAAAGAGGGCCATAATGTCCTTTTCTGGCCATCACGGCCTATGCTAATTCCTATTGACTCCGTTCTTCAACCCTTCCTCCGACGCCATTCGGCCGTCCTAACGTGACCGCTTTACCGGCGGCAAATGCATCAGCAATTGGCTTAATTACCAAAGTAACCTCCCCAACCGCCACGCACCAGGCAACAGCTAAGAACATCACCAGCACAGCAACGCCGTGTATAGGATCTTCCGCTGGCCAAATTGGCAGCAATATTAAGCACAGAATCTGTACCGGCAGTGCGATCATAAAAGAAATAGCCAGCAAATTCACCCTAACCTGAATTTTCCTGTTAATAACAAAAGCTATAACCCTCCAACACGAAAATAAGAAAGCTAACAAGTAAGCAATGACGAATCCTCCAAATAATATGCCACTGTACAAAGGGTAAGTACAGAGCACCGTCTTATTTCCAGAAATATCGGTGGAAACGAAAGAGCTAGAATGCATGTACTTCGGTATATGGTCCTGCAACGGGGAAAAGAAGACAAAGAGGATTTGGGCCACAAAAATGGGTAAACAAACGGGCCAGACGATGATTACAGCCCAAATCCCACTTGGGCTTTGTTTTTTAACGGAGACGTATACTAAGAAAAGAAGAGTGATTAGGAATCCAGGTTCGAATAAACCTAAAGAGAGAACAACATGAACTTTACACAAATTAGCTTGTTGATGTTGAGTTAGTGATGGTAATAAGAAAGGGTGAATGTAATTCCGGCGGATAAAATGTAATCGGGAGACTTCGTTGATAGCCCAAAGAAA
Source organism: Nicotiana glauca (assembly GCA_026770625.1). Taxonomy (NCBI): domain Eukaryota; kingdom Viridiplantae; phylum Streptophyta; class Magnoliopsida; order Solanales; family Solanaceae; genus Nicotiana; species Nicotiana glauca. Next base: position 70,988 of record MU734826.1, read on the forward strand.
AGCGAAGAATACAAGGAGTAGACGGACGGTCCAGAGAGAGTTAAAGTTTTGTAGATGGGGATATTGACGGGATTTAAGGCGGAGGTGGAAGATAAAGGAAAAGGAAAGGAGAGAGAGAAGGAGAAGACCGGAAATAAAACAAATTGTGGCAAAGTCAAAGGCGCTGTCTGCAACGGGAGCAGAGGGGAAAAGGTTACTCGAATCTGAGGAGGAATTTGTTAATAATGAGGAAATATTGAAATTGGAAGGGAAATGGGAAGGTGATGAGAATATAGAAGAAGATGATGTTAATGGAAAAGGTGAGAAAGTCGCGGAAGAGCCATTAGTAATAAAGAGGGGGGAGGATAAGAGCTTTCTCATAGATACAGTTGTGGTGGTTGGTGGTGGATGATTAGCCGGCCACCGCGCCGGTTACGGTGGTGATGGGGCGGTGTTTTATTTTTTGTGATGAGTTGTTGGAATTGCATAGTTTTTTTGGGAAAAAGGAAATGGTGGGGAAAAACAGGCAAATTGCGAAGCTACAAAAGATTGCTTCTGAAGGAGAGAGAAGGCAGAATCGGATATTTTTGGCAAGTGGATTTGAGAGATATCTCCTAAAAGCCAGTTGTTCTACGGTTGTCATTTCTATTCTAAAAATACAAAGTACAAACACAAATACATTGTGTACAACTTTTTACTGATAGAAATAGTAAGTCGAGAAGCAATGCAATATCACATTTAATGTTCCAATTTCGGCCAATGGAGAATCTGGAAATCATAAGGAGTATGGATTTATGCTTTTGTTTGATTAATATAAGCTAATATATTTAAAGGCGTTTCTTAGGCGAGCTACAGGGCAAAGCGTACCAAAAACGCATTGAGACATAATAGCGGGGCACAAGTATAGTGGGACATAAGCCATGACATTGCAGAGGCAAGCCCCAATATTATGTGCGTTCATTTGGGGCATAAGCCTCGATAACTTTTATAAACTTGAGCCAAAATTACTTAATAAATCTTTTTTGTTTAACTTAATCATCCAAAAGTTAACTCATAGTAAATTTTCAAACTAAAAATCTCAAAAGCCAAAAGTTTTTTTCTAATTATATATTAATATAATTTTATAATCTTTACTCATTGTCGTTAACTATTGAGTAACAAATACACTTTTAATCTTTGTCTGCAAAATGCAAAATGCAAATTACAAACTAAAGAGTTTTATCGTCCAATTCTTAAAACACTGATATAAGCAAATATTGGGTGTTGAGCTAGGGCAGAAGAAGAAGAAGAAAAAGAAGAAGAAGAAAGTTGGTGAAGAAGAAATGAGAGCTTCATTTTCAGTATTAGAAGACAATTGTTCTAACTGATTCTCTCAAGCTACTGTACAGATAACTAACTTCTATTTATACTGTTGACTAACTAACTAACTAACCCCTTTTGATCTACTAACTTCATCTAATTACAAAGTATTAAATTAACTACTAGACTATATAATTGTTTCTTCTACACTTTCCCCCAAGCTGAGGGATGAAAACAGGCTTTTCATTCCCAGCTTGCAGAGTAAGTAATCATGTTATAGACTACATAGACTCTTGGTGAAGATATCTGTCAGTTGCTCTCTTGTGCTAATATGCTGAGTTTGAATCATCCCTTCAATGATTTTTTAGTGAAAAAATAGGATGAGCTGCAATTTGAATTGCAGCTTTGCTATCACAATGAAGTTGAATTGGAAGCTCAACTAATACTCCCAAGTCCTCAAATATTCCACCCAACCACTTTATTTCTACAACAGTAGTGGCCATGTTTCTGAACTCTGCTTCAGCTGAGCTTCGTGAAGTTGTTCCTTGCTTCTTTGATTTCCAGGAGATTAAGGCATCTCTAAACTTCACAACATAACCTATAACTGACTTTCTTGTCTCTACACAAGCTCCCCAATCTGAATCATGAAGGCAACCAGCTTTTGACTGCCAGTTGATGGTAGAAATAGCCCAAGACCAGGATTGTTCTTAATGTACCTGATAACTCTCATAGCAGCATCTAGATGTGACTGCTTGGGAGCATGCATGAACTAACTCAGAACCTGTACAACAAATGTTATGTCATGTCTAGTCATGGTGAAATACAACAATCTTCCTATTAATCTTTGATAGCCATTTATGCATGTCTTCGAGCAACCTGTCATCACACAAGTCCTCCTTGTTGAACAACTTATCAAACTCTAAGGAATTAAGCTTGTGATTGAATTCCAGTGGAGTGAGTGTTGATTTTCCTCCTGATAGACCAGACTTAGACAACAACTCAAGTGCATATTTCTTCTGACACATATGGATGCCTTTCTTTGATCTTGAAAATTCTATGCCAAGGAAATACTTCAATTCCACCAAGTTTTTCATCTTAAACATGTTCTGCAAGTCCTTTCTAGCCTTCTCAATCAAGTTTAGATTATTGTCAGTCACAAGCAGATCATCAACATAAACAAGTACAATCACCAAACATGCTCCCTTTTTGTGTGTGAACAAGGAATAGTCATAGTGTGACTGTACAAATCCTAGATATGTTAAAGCTTCTGTCAGCTTTAAGTTCCACTATCTAGGAGCTTGTTTAAGTCCATAAAAGGACTTATTTAACTTGCACATCTTCTGATACTCCCATGGCTTGAAAAACTACCATGAATGTGCATATTCGCTTCTTCACAAGATCTCCCTGCATAAATGCATTATGAATATCCATTTGAAATACAAACCAATGAGAAGCAACACCAAGAGCCACTATAGAAGCTAACTATGACCATCTTAGCTATTGGGGAGAATGTTCCAGTATAGTCCAACCCTTCCTCCCGGTTGTAGCCTTTGGCAACCAGCCTAGCTTTATATCTTTTCACTTCTCTTGTGGACTTGTTCTTGACCTTAAACACCCATTTGCATCTTATAGGAACTTTGTCTGTAGGAAGATCTACAACTGTCCAAGTGTTATTGCTCTCAAGAGCTGAAATTTCATACTTCATGGCATCCACCCATAATGGATCAGTACTGGCTTCACCATAGGTCTTGGGTTCTATAATTGCTGAATAAGCAGATAGAGAAGCCATGTAGACAATAGTGAGATGGTCATATGTCACATAGTTGGACAGTGGATATGGGCAAGAGGAGGATTTCTGTTGAACAATATAATCTCCCATCCATACAGGAGGCCTTGATTCCCTTGAGGATCCTCTAGGTTGTAATGGCTGAGGAGAGGGATCCCTGGCAGAAGATGATAGAAGAGACTGAGAAGCATCATCAGAAGGGATGTTTGAAGAAGAATGTAATGGAGCAGACACAGTAGAAGACCCATGAGGATCAAGTTCAACCAGTTGCACCACAGGGAATATAGGAGAAAGACCATTGTTTGTGTGCTTCAAGGGAAAGATGTCTTCTTGAAAGACAATGTCTTTTCTTACAAAAAAATCACTACTACAAATAAGACCTTTAGCGGCAATACAAATTGGTTTTAGCGGCAATAATAATAGCCGCTATACTTTTATCGTCCATTGGTGTTTAGCTGTTGATGTTGGGGTCGCTAAAGCCTTTAGCGGCTATTGTCACAAAAGCTGGTAAAAGGTATTGTTTATTGCCGCTAAAGGTTATTATCTTTAACGGCAATTATTTGCGGCTATTATAATGGCTGCTAAATCTAATCCATAACGGCTAATTATACTGTTTTAGCAATCATTTTTTATAGTTGCTAAATTCAAAATAATTGCCGCTAAAAGTTCACATCATTAACGATAATTATTATTGCTACTAAATCCAATCCATAATGGTTAATTATTCTCCTTTAGCATCCATTTTTATAGCTGTTAAATTCAAAATAATTGTCGCTCAATGTTCGCATCTTTAGTGGCAATTATTTTGTGGCAATTAAAATGGTCATAGTATCTCTTCTGAAAATATATTAGTTTGTCATTTTAGTGGCTGATATGTTTAACTAAATTGCCGCTAAAAGTCCATATTTTTAACGACAATTGTTTTACAGTAATTATAACAGTTACAATATCCCTTGTAAAATATCTTAATTTATCAATTTATCATCCATTTATATAGCTGGTATATCCAACTAAATTAGCGCTAAAAGTCACAAGCGCTAATAGCAATATTGTAGCCACCATTAATAATAGTTACTACATTTATCCAAACTATGACCCAAATGATAAAATATATTAATATTAATTTTAAAAAATAATATATCTCATTAAATCCTAACAAATTAAAGGAAGCACCAATCAAAAATATTGATGTCACAATAACTAAACTTATATTATTTGAACTAAATAGCTAATGTCATTATATAACAAATCCAAACGAATGATGGTCTTCAAACGATTTTTACAACTTTTCATCATTATGAAATCTTCCACTCGCTGAATTATCGAGCATCAAACTGTATGACCTGAAATTATAAAATAATTGTATCAGAAGATAAAATACAATGCAGAAAAAACATCTTCAAAATTCCATCACTGTCACGATTCATAAATAGAAAAAATATTTGTATTAACAGAACAACAACCATCAAGCAGAATAACCACAAAATGCAGAAAATTTCAGCTGAAAACAGTCACCAAAAACTGCAGAAATTGCTGAAACAGTGTAGATATCAGTAACAGGAATAATACAGATTTTATTTGCTCTAATGCTAGTCCAAAGCTTCAGGTTTCATCAGCTCACAGATGTAGAAAAATATTGAATTCACAGTCCAAAATGTGCAGGTTTTGCTGCTCAAATTTTGCTACCGTTGAGAAATTTTCAAAGTCCATCAGTCAACCTAGACTCTTTTCACTGGCTATACAAGAATGATAGGCTTTTCACTATGACTGAAGCATCTTCTGGGAATAGAAAATGGCTTCAGTCAATCTCAATGGTTTTTTTTTAAATTCGAATAAACCTATTTGAGTTATACTTCACTCTGAACTGAAGGGCACAGTTAAGCTTGTCTTCCAACCTACAGAAGAAGGATATGCTGGTGCTTCCTATATGTTAGAAGAAGGTGCATTAGATGGGTTTAAAGCAATATTTGGCTTGCATGTCTGGCCATTTATGCCTGTAGGCACCATTGGTCCGAAACCTGGTCCTATTTGGCTGGATCAAGTAGGTTTACTGTAGTAGTGCAAGGGAAAGGCAGCCATGCAGCAACACCACATAAAACTAGGGATCCAATGTTGGCTGCTTCTATGGCAGTTCTTGCACTCCAACAACTCATTTCTCGAGAAATCGATCCTCTAGAGCCTAGGGTATTTATCGCTCTATTTCCATTTAGTTACAATATAGTCTGCTTTTTGTTTAGAATCCTAAATCCCAAGAAGAATGGTCTAAAGATCCCTGTTGATTTGCAATTATATGCAGGTTGTCTCTGTTACCTTTGTAGATGGTGGTCAAGCTGGAAATGTAATCCCTGCAAGTGTAAGGTTTGGTGGAACCTTCCGGTTCATGACATTAGAAGGATATTCCTATCTTAAGTAGAGGATCAAAAAGGTATGCATAAGGGTTTTGCGAGGGGACCAAGTCCCTCCGCAACTTCTAGAGAACATTCTGATCTTTTGAGCTTCTATAATCTATATGAACTGTAGCCTTGCTAGCTTCACCTATATCATTCAATAGAAGGGTCAAACGATAAATCTATAACATGTGCTTTACGCTTTTTAGATAAATTCAATATCTAACCGGTCTATAATTCAGAAGAAACGAAACTAGTAACAAATAAAATGACTCTTTGAGTTCTTAAAAGAAGAAAACTATTTTTCTGAATTGATGTGAATTGTTTTCCAGTTTAGGACTACTAAATAGAGACAGAACAGTAAATTTCTTAGGTCTTTCATTTTAAGGGCAGCAAAGACATCAAATTTATTTCCTAATAATTTTCCAAAAGGTTAGAGAATCTAAAATGGGGCCTCTACAATACAGAGCCTCTATGCTCTAGAGAATTTTAATGCTTCTAATGCATATATTTATTTAAAGGACTAACTACTAACTAGAAGTAGAATCAATGAACTATAAGGAGACGGGTCAAAACATGTATAGGAAAAAAAAATCAAAGAAGTACCTTAAATGAAAAGGGGGAAAATTTTGCTTTCATCTAGTATATAGAAATTTTGTTCACCTGTTAAAACAAAGAGAATTCATGTTCCATTCAATACATAATATTGCTTTCTTCTTAATGCCTCGTATTACACTTAAAAATATGAACAGAATATCAACTTTCAGATTTTCAAGACATGTAATTGATGTTAATCAATACAAAAATTACAGAATTAAAATAACACAATAACCATGCACATCAATATGATCTTTAATTAACAACTTGATCAGAGGCAGATGTCGGATGCAGTGTATGACCTACAAGTTCAACTGAACACATAACTTTCGACGTGAAGTAAAAAATTATATGTAAAAATTTATTAAAATTGCAAAAATAGTATACATGAACCCATAGCTTTAAAAATATAATGGGTTCAATATTAAAACCCTAAAAATTGAACCCATATGATTTAAATCCTGGATCCGCCTCTGGACTTGATAGAAAGAGTAGGTCAAGATACTCCTAACCTTTACTTTCACAGTGAAGTCTTCAAGTGTAACGACCCGATTAGTCGTTCTAAGAGTTGTAGCCCCGTTTCTCTCATTTCTATTTTTTAATGTGTTGTTCAGTTGTGTTTAGTTGTATCGAGTTGGTAGATTTGGGTTTGAAGTAGTTTTAGAATGAAATGATCACTTACTCTCTTAGTTAGAAAGCTAAGTTAGAAAAGTCAACCGGAAGTTGACTTATGAGCAAACAGATTTGGATTTGGAACAGGCGACAGAAGGATGACGGCTTTTTATTGGGAACGTAGCGTAGAAAGGGGTTCTTCCGCAGTGAAGCAAATGATCTAGCCAATCATTCTTCTACCGATTATCCAAGTTCGGTATTCTGTAAGTTCCTAGGTCATATCGAAATGACTCCATTGAGAGTAAGATCTGTTCGATATGTAAGTGGTATAGTTTTATGATTCAATTAGCTTCGTTGGTTGATTTTAGACCTAGGAGTATGTCCGGAATATAATTTGGAGGTCCGTGGTAGAATTAGGCATGAATTGGCGAAAGTTGGAAGTTTAGAAATTCTTAGGCTTGAATTCGAGGTTGATTTGTTGTTTTGGTGTTATTTTGGGTGTTCTGGAGGTTTGACTAAGTTCGGGTAGTGATATATGACTTGCTGAAATTATTAGTTGAGGTCCTGTGGGCCTCGGATGAGTTTTGGATAGGTTTGTATTGTGTTGCGCTCGTTTTTCTTATGTTTCAACGCGATTTCTTCAAGCATAAATGATATCATATTGAACAAATGAGCTCCTATTTCATTTTTTATTGAAGCATTAAATACGTATAGTAATTACGGACCCGTAGCAAAAAAAATCATCAAATTTGGATATCGTATGGGGATTTTATGATCATTTTACAAAAAAATTAGGATGGCAGACTTTTTCAGAGTAATTACGAAATTGCCACTAGCAGCGTATTTAAAAATCTGTACTATTTGCAAATATTAAAACCTACATATCTCATTCATTATAAGGTCAAATTGAGTGATTCAAAAGCCTAACTTGACTAGAATTTCACAAGGAATACACTGGAGGCATAAAATACGAGTTTTAAGATTTTTGGCACGAGAAACGAGGCAGAATAGCTGGTAGAAAAATACATAAAACTAGGGTTTGCTCATTCAATCATATTTTAAGTTGGGGAGCTCGAATTTGGGAGATTTTGGAGGCGATATTTATCATATGGATTGGGGTAAGTTTTCTCTACTCGGTTTTGATTGTATTTCATGAATCTATTTTCATTTTTTTGGGATTTGATTGATGATTTCAAAGTGAAAATTGAGGGAGTTAGGGTTTTGAGTTTTGGAGAGTATTAAGTGAGGATTTGAGGGATCAAACGAAGTCCGATTTTGACGAATTTTATATGGTTAGGCTCGGGAGAGGACGAGGATTAGTATTCTGCCATTTTTGACTAATTCTGAGACGTGGGCCCGGGGGTCAGGCTTTGGCCAATTTCGGATTTTTGGCATATTTTTGAGTTTTTATTGTGGAATTCGATTCTTTAGACTATGTTGATAGTAGTATTATGATTATGGATAGATTGGGACCTTTTGGAGATCGAGTCCAGAGACGAGGGCATCCTGAAGTAGGATTATACGCAGTTGAGGTAAGTTACAGTTTTAACTCTAGCTTTTGAGGGTATAAACCTGAAGAAATTGATATCATGTGATAGTTTGGAGGTGATACCCATACTACGTGATGGGCGTGTGGGTGTATACCTCGAGGGATTGAGACTTGGTCCGTCCTGTGAGGCTGCGAGGCCTAATAGCTATTATATATGGTTATGTGTTTACTTGTTATTGAACTTATTTGCCTTCATGTTAGAGGTCATGCTTAGGCTTTATTCATGCTCACATTATTTGTACTCAGTCATAGAAATTATTGTACATGTTTACTTCAGTCTCTATTATTTGCTAATATGCTATGATACTTGATGTGGGATGTGTCCCCTTATTTGTTGATGATGGTGAGGCTAGTGAGGTACATGATTGAATGAGACAGTGGGCCTGATTGTGAGGATATTAATACCATAGCACGTGAGTTGTCCGCGTAGCACGTGAGTTAACCGTGCGGGTTCATATATTTATATCATAGCGCGTGAGTTGTCTGCGTAGCACGTGAGTTGACCGTACGGATCCAGGTATTGATATGGTGGCCTGGTTGTGAGGATATTAATACTATAGCGTATGAGTTGTCCACGTAGCACGTGAGTTGGCAGTGCGGGTCCAGGTATTTATACCATAGCGCGTGAGTTGTTCGCGTAGCACGTGAGTTGACCGTGCGGATCCAGGTATTGATATGATGGCACGTGAGTTGTCCGTGCTTAGCGCTTGGGCTTTGGGAGCCCCTCCGGAGTCTGTACACACCCCCAGTGAGCGTAGAGTGTTGAGTGTATTGAATGTTGAGTGTTGAGTGCGAGTGCGAGTGCGAGTGATGAGTGATGGAGTGACATTGTTGTGAAGTTGCATTTACTTTTGATGTTGCTGCATTTATCTGTTAAATTTCTTTGTGGTATTTACTGAGTTATGGAATTTACCTGTTTATTCATGTTTATTGTAAATTATGAAAATAAATAATTGGACTATTTTTCTTAGCTCGTCACTACTACTCAGTTTCTTAGTTATTTCTGTTACTACTGAGGTGGTTGTACTCATACTACACCATGCACTTTATGTGCAGATCCAGGTGAGTTAGAGCGCGACGATCGTTGAGTTTTTTCCAGCTATCTGTGGAGATTGCAAGGTAGCTGCTAGTGTCCGCAGGACCTTGTTACTCCTTTTATCATTTCTTCTTTGGATAGTTAGACAATTTATATACCTTAGTTCATAGTTTTAGACGCTCATGACTTATTGACACCCCGATGTTTGGTACTCATTTCTGTATTTTATATTATTTATATATATAGTTGGTTTAGTTTATCAGGAATTAAATTGTTGAAAATATTTTATTAAATTCTTATAATTGGTTTAGTAGTAATATTTTTGGGAATAGGCTTGCCTTGTAACACGATAGGCGCCATCACGACCAAGGTTAGATTTTGGGTCGTGACAAGTTGGTATCAGAGCCTAGGTTACATAGGTCTCATGAGTCATGAGCGGGTTAAGTAGAGTCTTGCGGATTGGTATAGAGACGTCTGTATTTATCTTCGAGAGGCTGCAGAACCTTTAGAAAAACTTCACCTTCTTGAATTCTTATCGTGCGGTATTGATTCATCTTGAAGTGTAACTCTTTGAATTCCTTCGACGCATTTATATGCGCATATGAGAGCTCGGTATCAATTGTGCATCGATGAATTGTGATTCCCTGGATGAGGTACGAGATATCATTTTTGTGTGTTTATGTTGGGCTAGTCTGGAGGAATTGAGGCCGAGTTTTAATTATAGAATGAGCACTGGGGTGTTGATTGTGTGATCTCGTGCTTGTGGACTTATATGTCCGATAGTGTCCCTATTAGTAAAAATGGTGGTTGGATGGATACATGATTAGTATGATGTAACCGCAAGATGAGTTCATATGATTTGAATGTGACGAGAAGTTATTAGTGAAGGTTTCACCTATTTAGGACTCCAGGTATGTTTATAGAAACTCGTTCGAGGACGAACGTTTCTTTAAGAGGGGAAGGATGTAACGACCCGATTAGTCGTTCTAAGAGTTGTAGCCCCATTTCACTCTTTTCTATTTTTTTATGTGTTGTTCAGCTGTGTTTAGTTGTATCGAGTTGGTAGGTTTTGGTTTGGAGTAGTTTTGGAGTAAAATGATCACTTAGTCTCTTAGTTAGAAAGCTAAGTTAGAAAAGTCAACCGGAAGTTGACTTATGAGTAAATGAATTTGGATTTGGATTTTTATGATTCGATTAGCTTCATTGGTTGATTTTAGACTTAGGAGTATGTCCGGAATATAATTTGGAGGTCCGTGGTAGAATTAGACTTGAATTGGCGAAAGTTGGAAGTTTAGAAATTCTTAGGCTTGAATTCGAGGTTGATTTGGTGTTTTGGTGTTATTTTGGGTGTTCTAGAGGTTCGACTAAGTTCGGGTAGTGATATATGACTTGTTGAAATTATTAGTTGAGGTCCCGTGGGCCTCGGGTGTGTTTTGGATATGTTTATATTATGTTGCGCTCGTTTTTATTATGTTTCAACGCAATTTCTTCAAGCATAAATGATATCATATTGAACAAATGAGCTCCTATTTCATTTTATATTGAAGTATTATATCCGTATAGTAATTACGGACCAGTAGCAAAAAGAATCATCGAATTTGGATATCGTATGAGGATTTTATGGTCATTTTATAAAAAATTAGATTGGCAGACTTTTTCAGAGTAATTACGAAATTGCCACTAGCAGCGTATTTAAAAATCTGCACTATTTGCAAATATTAAAACCTACATATCTCATTCATTATAAGGTCAAATTGAGTGATTCAAAGGCCTAACTTGACTATAATTTCACAAGGAATCCATTAGAGGCATAAAATACGAGTTTTAGCATTTTTTGGCATGAGAAACGAGGCAGAATAGCTGGTAGAAAAATACATAAAACTAGGGTTTGCTCATTCGATCATATTTTGAGTTGAAGAGCTCGAATTGGAGAAATTTTGGAGGCGATATTCACCATATGGATTGGGATAAGTTTTTTCTACTCGGTTCTGATTATATTTCATGAATCTATCTTTGTTTTTTTGGGATTTGATTGATGATTTCAAAGTGAAAATTGAGGGAGTTAGGGTTTTGAGTCTTGGAGTGTTTTAAGTGAGGATTTGAGGGATCAAACGGAGTTCGACTTTGATGAATTTTATATGGTTAAACTCGGGAGAGGATATTTTTGACTGATTCTGAGACGTGGGCCCGGGGGTCAGGTTTTGGCCGGTTTCGGATTTTTGGCCTATTTTTGAGTTTTTATTGTGGAATTCGATTCTTTAGACTATGTTGATAGTAGTATTCTGATTATGGATAGATTGGGAGCTTTTGGAGATCGAGTCCAGAGACGAGGGCATCCTGAAGTAGGATTATACGCGGTTAAGGTAAGTTACAGTTGTAACTCTAGCTTTGAGGGTATAAACCCGAAGAAATTAATATCATGTGATTGTTTGGAGGTGATACCCATACTACGTGACGGGCGTGTGGGTGTACACCTCGAGGGATTGAGACTTGGTCTGTCCTGTGAGGATGCGAGGCCTAATAGCTATTATCTATGGTTATGTGTTTACTTGTTGTTGAACTTATTTGCCTTCATGTTAGAGATCATGCTTAGGCTTTATTCATGCTCACATTATTTGTAATCAGTCATAGAAATTATTGTAAATGTTTACTTCAGTCTCTATTATTTGCTAATATGCTATGATACTTGATATGGGATGTGTCCTCTTATTTGTTGATGATGGTGAGGTTAGTGAGGTACATGACTGAGTGAGACCGAGGGCCTGATTGTAAGGATATTAATACCATAGCACGTGAGTTTTCCGTGTAGCACGTGAGTTAACCGTGCGAGTTCATGTATTTATACCATAGCGCGTGAGTTGTTCGCGTAGCACGTGAGTTGACCGTACGGATCCAAGTATTGATATGGTGGCCTGGTTGTGAGGATATTAATACTATAGCGTGTGAGTTGTCCACGTAGCACTTGAGTTGACCGTGCAGGTTCAGGTATTTATACCATAGCGCGTGAGTTGTCCGCGTAGCACGTGAGTTGACCGTGCGGATCCAGGTATTGATACGATGGCACGTGAGTTGTCCGTGCTTAGTGCTTGGGCTTTGGGAGCCCCTCCGGAGTCTGTACACACCCCCAGTGAGCGTAGAGTGTTGAGTGTATAGAGTGTTGAGTGTTGAGTGCGAGTGCTGAGTGATGGAGCGACATTGTTGTGAAGTTGCATTTACTTTTGATGTTGCTGCATTTATCTGTTAAATTTCTTTGTGGTATTTACTGAGTTATGGAATTTACCTGTTTATTCATGTTTATTATAAATTATGAAAATAAATAATTGGACTATAGCTCGTCGCTACTGTCACACCTCCTTTTTACGCTGCCGCACCCCGCGAAGGGGCATAGTAAAGGGAGTTTTTCCAATTAAAGGACAATCGAAACGGGATTCGTTTATTAAGAGATTCAGAATTGCCACTTGGGAGATTTATGGTGTCCCAAGTCATCGGTTGAATCCCGAATCGAGGAAAAGATTGACTCTATATTACAGTACGCGAACCAAAAATCTGGATAAGGAATTCTGTTAACCCGGGATAAGGTGTTAGGCAATCCCGAGTTCCGTGGTTCTATCACGGTCGCTCAACTGTCATATTTGGCTTATTTATCTGATTTAACAATTATGAACTTATGTGCAAATTTTAACTTTTAACCGCTTTTATTATTATTATTTTTAATGAGAATTGCAACATTGTGAAAACGTATCTCGAACCACATCACATCAATGTACCCATGGTTATCAACACATTTCGACTCCGTTGAGATTTGGATTTAGGTCACATAAATGTGTACCCAAGTTTAAGAAAGTAAATTATTAAAGGCGCGCCTAAAGCGACTAGCGTATCATTATTTTAGGTATGGCCGTAAAATTTTGCTAAACGGCCCATCCTGAAATCTAAGTAATTTTACAAAAAAAATATATAGTGGGCCCCGCAACTTGCGCGTTCTATTTGGCGAGGCTCGTCTCGTTTATTTTAAAAGGATCATCCTAAAGTGACTACATTTTTCTATTAAACTCGTCTCTAAAAAATAAAAGAAGAAAATGATCCTAATTAATTTACATGCTTACGAATTGTTATAGTCGAGTTCCGAACGCAGTTTGTTAAATCAGAATGTAAAGGTGCATACGGGCAGTCCGTTTGCCAGCATGGGCCCAGGTCCGACGCATGTAGTGTTAAATGTGACCTGGGCCATCTTATTCAAATGTTGAAGCCTAGTTGAGTTATTCTACACATGTTCACAGTGTTGCATAGCTGAAATGTAAAAATGATGATATTTAATTAAGCAAACTACTGCAAGTTGTAGAAAAAGCAATTAATTGGAATGGGGTAACTTAGAGGTCTAGTTTTAATCCTAAATTCAAACCATTTGCATGCTGAAATTAGATTGCCCTGATAATTAGAGGTCTACTGGCCTGATTATACTTGTCATGCATTTGGACATATACTACCTAATAACCAAGCTAAAACAGAACATTATTTATTACATTACTACAAAGTTGTCCAGTTACACAAAAGGGGGCAGAAATTTACATAATCATAGTATATGAAATGTTCTAACTATAATCAGTGAAGAAGAAGGTTAAAACTAATTAAAGACTTCAAACTTCCACTCTTTCATATGTATTCATGCTTCATGTTTCAACTTACAATAGCCAGTGTATCAGTTGTGTACCTGATATGGGAAGCAAAAGAAGAGGAAGATCAGCCGAAATGTAGTAGTATACAACAACAACAACACTCAGCAAGAACTGTCAGTAGCAACCAGTAATAACCAGCAAACAGAAAACCCAGGGACAGATTTAAAAACCAACAGAAAATCCAGCAGAACCCAATGAAACAGTAACAGCTAATCCAATAGCACAACCTAGGAAATACACTTGAAACCCAGCAAACCAAAGTACAATCACAGGCAAAAACAGAAGGGAATCAGATGCAAGAGATGCAATAGAATAGTTCTGATTCCCTGTCCTTTAACACCAAAACAGAAACACTCTCAAACTACCTGAACTTTTAGTGTAAAGATTTAGCCTAGACTCTCTGAAAAATAACTGTAAGAAAACAGCCTACTTCAACTTTTTATCTCTGAATTCTTGTTCGAAAATCCAGCCTGTTTTCACTCTATAATTACTGAACTCTTTGAGGTAAAAGCCAGCCAACTTAAACTTTCTATCTCTGAACTTTTGGTTTCCAAAAAAAAAATCCCCCCTAATTAGTCCCAAATGACTCCTATTTATACCCAGACTCTACTGACTGTCAAGCTACTAAGAACATTTCAAAAATCAGAAAACCTTTTCAATATTCCCTGACAGCCACTATAGTATGTCTTGTTTTAATTCAGAGGTTATGGGTACTTATTGTTTAATCACTACCTTTTAACCTTCCATACTATTTTTGATTATTCTATAAGCACTAAGCAAGAACTGTCAGTACCCATCATCCCTTAACCTCATTATTTTATTGCCTAACATGGCCAGCCTGATTTAGATTTCAAGCGTGCCCTGACAGCCCTATGAAATGGTGCCCATGACTTCTGTTTTTACCTTGAGAGTGTTTTAAACAGTCATCAACCCCCCATTACTGATTAAACTATTTCATTAGTTTAATCAATTCACCATTCCCTTAATCTAATGGTTCATCAGTTTAAAGCTCACAAAACAAACCAAAGAACACCATTAACTAATCTGTTTCAACAACATTCAAACATCAAAACCAATCAATTATTGAGATAAAACGAATTGAAGCCAATGAGATGACACTTATGCAATTGACTATACAAATTATGACCTTTAACAGTTAACAACAAACAACAGGGTGATTCATGTGGCTTTGGACAAAACAAAGAACTTATAAACTAACTATTCGACAGAGTTTCAAATTGATTATGTAGCTCAACACACTTAACAATGGACAGAAGAAAATTTGACCAAATAAAAGGTCTGATTGAAGGAGAGAAGATTTTGATAGAATTTGAACAGAAAATTAATACAATCAATGAACAGATAACAATAAACTAGAAATAGAATAAACAAAAATAGAGGAAAGATACCTCAAGAGATCAGAAACAAACGACTCGACTTGAACTCAGACTCGGGCCTTTTGAGGTCGAACAAACCTTAATCGAGTGTTCTCAACTGAGAACACTTCGACTAAGGTCCATTGGACACCCAAATTCTTTTAATTTCAGACAGAACCTAGGCTTTTGTTTTCTAGGGTTCTTGGGGGTTCGATTTGTGGTTCGAACGGTTCTAGCCTAATTCGAATCAAACCAAAGGTGGTTTGCGCACGAGGGAGGTCAGGGAGTGCTAGGGTGTAAATTTGGGCTTGCTTGGGGTAGGTTCCAGTTTTGCTCAAATCTTCAAATGAAGATTCGAGACGATGTAGGTTGATTCGAAGCAAAGGGTTAACGGATTTGGATTGGGGGTGATTAGATGCTTAAGGGGTGTTAATTTGGTGGCCGTTGGATCTCCGGCTGCCGGGTTTACGACGGAGGTAAGTGGGGGCGGCGCTAGGGTTTGGTGGGGATGTTTGATTCAGTCTCTGAGAGAGACGAATGGAAAGGGGGGGGTGTTTTGGATTGGGGGCGGGGTAAGGGATTAAGCTTATATAGTTAGGGGGCGTTTTGATCCTGGCCGTTGGATCAATCACGATCAACGGTCTGGATCACTTTAACCACGAGAAACAATGTCGTTTGTCCTAAGTTGGGGGTCTATTTGAAACGGGTAACGGGTCGGGTACATGGAATGGGTATGAAAGAATTGATCTTGACCGTTGGATTGATGTGATCCAACGGCTCACACTGAATGTTACCAAAATGGTGTCGTTTGAGCGTGGATTGGGCTGGACTGAGGGCAGGTTTGGGCTGGATTTGGCTTGGGCCTGGTCCGATTTTTTTCATTATTTTTGTTCCTTTCTTTTCTCTTATTTTTCTTTTTAATTCCTAATTACAAAAATTCTAAAAATAAATTGTAAAACCAAAATTGACTTGCAAAATATTAGTTAACCCTTAATAACAAGTAACACACAAGATTAAACACCAATTTATAATAAAATCACACAACTAGATCTTAAATGCTAAAAAAATGCAAAGTACATATTTTTGCGATTTTCCATTTTTGTGAAACAAACTTAATTACTCCTAATTGTAGAATTAAATCCTAAATGCAAATGCGACATATTTTTTTGTATTTTTCGCTAATTTAAACAAATAAGCACACACACGCAAGTGCAAACAATAAAAGAAAAATAACACAAAAATCCATAAAAATTGTGAACAACACAAAACTATTTAATCTTGAATTTTTGGGAGTAATTCTCATATAGGGCAAAAATCACGTGCTTACAGCTGCCCCTCTTTGTCCGAAAATACGAAGAGTTTTCGTGCAATGATAAAGTGAGCGAGCGATTTTTTGCCCGTTTGAGTACTCCGTGTGAAACATCTTTTTTTTTTAAAAGATTTGACCGAACCTTTCCTTCAAAAGGTCTCCTACATATCCCTGGCTAAAAGGGAATCAGGTCAATGTAGTTCGGGAAATTTTGGTAGCTGGGACTACCATGGGACTGTGCTTTTGTTGTTACTGTTGTTGCTACTACTCACCGACCTCCTTATTACCCCGCGCTAAAGAGAAAATAAGAAGCTAGACTAAACTAGTCTATGAATTACAAAATCTTATCTAGATATTCAAGCTTGCTCTTGTCGCCTTACTTTCTTGTTGAGTTGCTTCCTCTTATGTTTCTTCATTTCTGACTTGACTCGTCGGCCTCTCTTAATTGCCGAACTTAGACTGTTTATTTCCTTCTTGCGAGTTTCGAATTATTTTTCTTCGAAGCTTGAACTGACCATCACTGCCTTCTTTATAATTTTTGAATTTACGTTGGGAGTTTTTGTTGTAACTCTCCGCTTTACTGAATTCAAACTTCAATGTATTCCTCTGTTATATGGGCGGGCTCCCAACTTCAACTCTTGAAATGTAAAGACTGGAATGTATTCCTCTGTTATATGGGCGGGCTCCCAACTTCAACACTTGAAATATAAAGACTAGAATGTATTCCTCTGTTATATGGGCGGGCTACGAACTGCAACATTTGAAACGTAAAGACTGAAATGTATTCCTCTATTATATGGGCGGGCTCCCAACTTCAACACTTGAAATATAAAGACTAAAATGTATTCCTCTGTTATATGGGCGGAATCCCAACTTCAACACTTGAAATATAAAGACTAGAATGTATTCCTCTGTTATATAGGCGGGCTCCCAACTGCAACATTTGAAACGTAAAGACTAAAATGTATTCCTATGTTATATGGGCGGGCTCCCAACTTCAACACTTGAAATGTAAACTGAAATGTATTACTCTGTTATATGGGCGGGCTCCGAACTTCAACACTTGAAACATAAACTGAAATGTATTTCTCTGTTATATGGACGGGCTCCCAACTTCAACACTTCAAACGTAAAGACTGAAATGTATTCCTCTGTTATATGGGCGGGCTCCCAACTTCAACACTTGAAATGTAAACTGAAATGTATTCCTCTGTTATATGGGCGGGCTCCCAACTTCAACACTTGAAATGTAAACTGAAATGTATTCCTCTGTTATATGGGCGGGATCCCAAGTTCAACACTTGAAACGTAAAGACTGAAATGTATTCCTCTGTTATATGGGCGGGCTCCCAACTTCCACACTTGAAATGTAAACTGAAATGTATTCCTCTGTTATATGGGCGGGATCCCAACTTCAACACTTGAAACGTAAAGACTGAAATGTGTTCCTCTGTTATATGGGCGGGCTCTCAACTTCAACACTTGAAATGTAAACTGAAATGTATTCCTCTGTTATATGGGCGGGATCCCAACTTCAGCACTTGAAACATAAAGACTGAAGTGTATTCCTCTGTTATATGGGCGGGCTCCCAACTTCTGTTATATGGGAGGGCTCCCAACTTCAACACTTGAAATGTAAAGACTGAAATGTATTCCTCTGTTATATGGGCGGGCTCCCAACTTCAACACTTGAAATATAAACAGCATCGTCCTCTTTGCATCCTGAACCGTTTTCCTTCTAACTTGAATTATCCTCCTCCAGAACTGCTTCCCTCAGAGCTGGTGTTTCATTCTTCTGCCAACCGTTGGGGATACATTGTAGGGGAATTATTGATTTACCTACTGGGGAATTATTTACTTACCTGTTGAGGATAATACTACTGGGGGAATTTCATTCCTTCAAAAACTGGTGCTTCATTTTTCTGAAGATTGCTGAGGGGGTGAACCTGGCTCTCTGCTTTTACTGAGCGCAAGTTCTATACTTTTGTTCTGTCCGCTGGGGATACAACCTCCTTCATTAAAACTTGTTATTTTCCTTCTATCCACATTGCTGGCGATAACACTGGTTCAAGGACCACTTCTCTTAAGACTGTTGTTATCTTTCTTCTTCCCCGAGTGGATATCTGGCTTCCAGAAAATTTTCAAAATGAAAGTAAAATTTTCTGCCCCAATTTGATAATCTTCCTTGTGGCCTGCCTTCCTGTCATCAATGCCATTTCCTTTCCCTGGTTCAAGTCAAAGAAAGTTTTGTTAGTTTAAAACGTGGTGAGTGGTCGTGCCACTCCTGCTGGGGATGATTTTTCTTCCTTTTCTCCTTTTCCCTGCTCTGTGTTCCATTGCACTATCAAAAATTGTTGGGGGTGATATTATTTGCTGGGGATGATATTCCTGCTGGGGATAGTTTTCCCTTTCTTCCTTCCCCGCTCTGTGTTGTCCGACCTTCTTGGGACTTGGTCGATAATCTGCCGGGAACGCTACTTCTTCCCGATGATTCTTATTCACAAATTTCTCTGTTGTTTTCCCACTTTTCTCTATATTTTCCCCGAAATCCTAGACCAATCCATCCTTTTGGTCTTGCAACAAACGTATTTCTCGTTCCATTGTATTATCTTGGGACTGTCCTACCTACATTTTTGCTTTGCACCATCTTGGAAACTGGTAGTAAGCTCTAAAAATCCTTCTAAAAAACAAACTACTTATTAAAAAATCTCAAACAAACGAAATAAAAATGATGAAGAAAAAGAAAAATCTTTCTGAACAGCTGCTGGGGAAAAAAAAGGAAAAGAACTTATCTGAATGGTATAACCGATCCCAATGGTTATGTCGTGCATTCCGAATCTAACCAACCCAGTCTATTTATCAATCCATCTTTCTGACGGCTTCATTTTGCTGGGGATGAGCAGGCGCCCAATTTGCCAAATGCGGATCCTTTCTGCCAATCTTATCTGGTCTCCTCATAGTGCCCATCGAGGGATTTTTACTAATAAGACTCTCTCATTTCTCTCAACTCCCGTCGCCTTATGGTGCCCGTGAAGGTTTTCACCATAAGACTCTCTCATTTTGTTTCTCTCAGCTTTCGTCGCCTTATAGTGCCTGTGAAGGTTTTCACCGATAAGACTCTCTCATTTTAGTTTTCTTTCTCAGCTGGGGATTGGAGTGTTATCGATAAGATTCTCTCTACTGGGGATTCTTTTTGGCTATCAATTCCTTCAGCTTATGATCCTCGTTCAGTCGGGGGTCGGTATGTTATTATCGGCTTTCATTTGCCTGACTCGGCACCTCTTGGATACAGATCGGGATTTCTTTTGAACATCAAATATGGGTTTTTGTGTGGGGGGTAAAAGAAAAAGATATCAAAATTCAAAATAACAAAGGATATCAAAATTCAAAATAACTTCGATGGGTAAAACATTACAACTCTTGGAATCAAACTTCTTTCCCAAATTTTAAAACATAACTTCTACCCCAGTTTTCTTGCTTGGGGGATTTTTTTTTTGTTACACTTTGACCGAGCCGTGAGGCGCCTACGTATAAGGTCGAACGTAGTTCACTCGATTCCTTTGTTTTTCTTGTGACTTTTCTTTTGTTTTTGTTATTTTTTCCTTCTTTTCCTTTCTTCTCTTCTTTTCTTATCTTTTTTCATTGTGTGTGTATATATATATATATATATATTTTTTTTTTTTCGTTTTCATTAGTGATTCCAAAAGAGGGTTATGAAAGAATAAATAAGGCTCAAAGTGGGGAGCAAAGGTTAAAGTGTTTGGATAGAAGAACAAATTGCCTCCATCATTTCATTCTCCGACAAATGCCAAGTACAAACAAACAAACAACAATTACAATCCAAGGAATTACACATAATATCTCTTAACTGCGTCGGAATTGATAGCCATGTCGACGCATCTTCCTTCGACATCTGTCAGACATAAAGCGCCATTGGATAACACTCTGGTCACAATGAATGGTCCTTGCCAGTTCAGGGCGAACTTGCCCTTTGCTTCGGCCTGATGTGGTAAGATTCGTTTAAGCACCTACTGTCCTATTTCAAATTTCCTGGGACGCACCTTCTTGTTATATACTCTTGCCATCCTCTTTTGATACAATTGACCATGACATACTGCTGCCAATCTCTTTTCATGAATCAAGCTCAATTGCTCCAATCGGGCTTTGACCCATTCATCATCATCAATCCCAGCCCCAGCGACAATCCCGAGGGACGGAATTTCAACTTTTGCTGGTATCACCGCTTCAGTTCCGTATACTAACAAATAAGGAGTTGCACCTACTGAAGTACGAACAGTAGTGCGATAACACAACAATGCAAATGGTAACTTTTCATGCCATTTCCTGGACCCTTCTACCATCTTCCTTAATATCTTCTTTATGTTCTTGTTGGCTGCTTCAACCGCTCCATTCGCCTTGGGACGATACGGGGTGGAATTATGGTGCGTAATCTTGAACTATTGACATACTTCTTTCATCAAACTATTGTTAAGATTAGCACCATTGTCCGTGATGATCACCTTTGGGATCCCAAATCTACAGATGATATGGGAATGAACAAAATCCACCACTGCCTTCTTGGTTACCGACTTGAAAGTCTTAGCTTCAACCCATTTGGTGAAATAGTCGATGGTTACCAGAATGAACCTATGACCGTTGGAAGCTGCCGGCTCAATAGGTCCAATGACATCCATGCCCCATGCAACAAATGGCCAAGGTGCTGACATCGTATGCAATTCTGTCAGCGGAGAATGAATTAGATCTCCGTGTATCGGACACTGATGGCATTTTCGCACGAAACTGATACAATCACGCTCCATAGTTAGCCAATAATATCTTGCTCGAAGAATATTCTTCTTCAATACATATCCGCTCATATGGGGCCCACAGACTCCGGCATGTACCTCCGTCATCACTGTCGTGGCTTGACCGGCATCTACACATCTCAGCAATCCCAAATTTGGTGTTCTTTTGTACAACATTCCTCCACTGAGGAAAAATCCATTGGCCAATCGCCGAATGGCTCTGTTTTGATCTCTAGTGGCCTGCTCCAGGTATATTCCCATCCTGAGGTATTCCTTGACATCATAGAACTATGGCTCGGCATCCGTTTCTTCCTCTATCATGTTGCAATAAGCATGTTGATCACGAACCTGAATATGCAACGGGTCAACATGAATTTTGTCTGGGTGATGCAACATTGATGCTAAAGTGGCCAAAGCATCGGCTACCTCATTATGAACTCTTAGGATGTGTCTGAACTCCACTGATCAGAATCTCTTACTCAGATCATGCAAGCATTGTCGATATGGTATGAGCTTCAAATCTCGTGTTTCCCATTCACCCTGAATCTGATGCACAAGGAGGTACGAGTCTCCCAAGACCAAGACGTCCTGGACACCCATGTCCGTGGCTAATCGTAACCCCAAAATACATGCCTCATACTCAGCCATGTTGTTGGTACAATAGAAACGTAGCTGATCCGTAACAGGATAATGATTTCCTGTTTCAGAAATAAGTACCGCTCCTATTCCAACTCCCTTTGCATTTGCAGCTCCGTCAAATAAAAGCTTCCATCCTGGCTCCTCGGTTAGTTCTAACTCGTCTATATGTATCACTTCTTCATCAGGAAAATACATCCTCAATGACTCGTATTCTTTATCAACAGGATTCTCAGCCAAGTGATTGGCCAACGCTTGGGCTTTCATGGCCGTCCTCATTACATAGATAATGCCATTTAGCCAACCTCCCTGTGGGCATAGGCTTCTGTAAAATATGCTTCAATGGATCCAAGTGCGAAATGAGATAAGTAGTATAGGATGATAGATAATGCTTCAATTTCTGTTCCACCCAAGTTAGGGCGCAACATGTCTTCTCAAGCTAAGTGTACTTAACCTCATAGACTGTAAACTTCTTGCTGAGATAATAGATGGCTTGCTCCTTCCTTCCTGTAATGTCGTGTTGCCCTAGTATGCAACCAAACGAATTCTCCAGGACCGTTAGATAGAGAATCAACGGTCTTTCCCGCTCGGGTGGAACCAATATAGGTGGGTTTGACAGATACCCTTTGATTCGATCAAATGCTTCTTGACATTTTACCGTCCATTCTACCGCATCATCTTTCTTCAGTAGCCGAAAAATAGGTTCACAAGTCGCCGTGAGTTGAGCGATGAACCTACTGATATAATTCAACCTTCCCAACAGACTCATTACTTCTGTTTTGTTCTTCGACGGTGGTAATTCTTGGATGGATTTGATTTTTGACGGGTCCAACTCAATGCCTCGTCGACTGACAATGAATCCCAACAGCTTCCCAGATGGAACACCGAATGCACATTTGGCTGGGTTGAGCTTAATATCGTACTTTCAAAGTCTTTGGAAGAACTTCCTAAGGTCTGCTACATGGTCTTCCTGACACTTGGATTTTATGATCACATCATCCACGTACACCTCAATCTCTTTGTGTATCATGTCATGAAACACAGTAGTTATTACTCTCATGTACGTTGCCCCAGCGTTCTTCAAGCCAAACGGCATTACTCGGTAGCAATAAGTCCCCCACGGCGTAATGAAAGCCGTCTTTTATGCATCTTCTTCATCTATCAGGATCTGGTGATACCCAACATATAAATCCACAAAAGACCCGATCTCACGTCCGGCACAATTGTCGATCAAAATATGGATGTTGGGTAATGGAAAGTTATCCTTTGGGCTTGCCCTGTTCAGATTGCGGTAATCGACACATACTCTGATTTTCCCATCTTTATTCGGCATTGGCACCATATTACCTAACCAATCAGGATATCGGGTGATGCGAATAACCTTTCCCTGCAGCTGCTTGGTTACTTCTTCTTTAATCTTCACACTCATGTCTGTCTTGAACTTCCTCAATTTCTTCTTGACGGGAGGGCATGCAGGGTCAGTGGGCAATTTGTGAACCACTAGATCGGTGCTTAAGCCCGGCATGTCATCATACGACCATGCAAAAACGTCTTTGAATTCCATAAGTGTTTTGATTAGCTTTTCCCTTATGTTTGGCTCAATGTGGATACTTATCTTAGTTTCCCTGATTTCATTCGCATCCCCTAGATTGACGGCTACAGTGTCATTTAAATTGGGCTTGGGTTTCTCTTCGAACTGGTTTAATTCTCTGTTTATCTCTTCAAAGGCTTCATCCTCATCGTATTCCGATTTATCATCATAATCGACCTCTTGTACAATTAGTTCGGGATCAAATTGATTTTTTAGACTAGGTTGAATATCCGTTGTGCATGCCATGTCATTAGAACCAGTATAAAGAGAACTGTTCAGAAAGAGAAAAGAAGAAAATAAAATTAAACAAAACAAAAAGAGAAAACTTTCACTTTATTAAAATGTGGGATAACAGAGTTTCACACTTTTGTTGAATACAAAATAAAACAAGAACTGGATTACAACTCTGGGATAATCCAAAAAACAAGAAAGAAAAATCCAGAGCCTACTACCAAGACTCCCTCCAGGTAGGAAGAGGAGTAGTCGTCCAATTGTTGATATTGGCCCTAGGCCCCACAAACTGTATATCTGCCCTACTGGAACCTTCTCCAGCTTCTATCACATTGACGCCGGCGAACAGCCTTTCAAAACACTGGTTCAAATCTCCATCTGATCCAATCAGTGGTCCGAGAACTTTGGGGACTGACAACCTTTTGATGCCTGCTCTAACAAAGGATCTGGAGAGACGCGGAACCGGTTTGGGAAGAACCCAAACTCTCTTCTTCGACTTTCGAGTCTGTTTTACATCTTCTACCGTAGGCTTGAATCCCAGCCCAAAAGTATCCAGATTCTTAGGCAAAGAAACTGGCTGGACAATACCCTGCAGATCAACCCCCAAACCTTTTCCTGGTACAAACCCGCTATTTAACATTTCTGAGGCTATCATGAAGGTGGTCGCTGCGATTCTGGGAAGTGGAAGGTCCTCGCCTTCAGGAATTTTATCTACTGAGACTGCATCAAAAATCTGGTAAACCCATGGACCTTTGTCGTCGTCGGTTTCTATGAATGGCACAATGGCATCACCCACAGTGCCTATTCCATCATCCCCGTGCACCACTATTTCTTGCCTGTCCCACTCAAATTTCACCATCTGATGCAATGTAGAAGTCACTGCTTTGGCGGTATGGATCTAGGGTCGCCCCAATAGAATATTGTATGATACTGCCATGTCTACCACTTGGAATTCCATGGTGAATTCCACTGGACCAATGGTCAATTCCAGTATGATATCCCCCACCGTATCAGTACCACCCCCATCAAAACCTCAGATGCAGACGTTGTTCCTGTGAATTTGGTCATGATCAACTTTTAGCTTATTTAGAGTAGATAAAGGACAGATGTTGGCGCTCGACCCGTTATCAATCAATGCCCGAGTGACCACTGATTTTTCACATTTCACGGTCAAGTAGAGGGCTTTGTTGTGTTCTGTACCCTCTACTGGCAATTCATCATCAGAAAATGTCACTCGGTTTACCTCGAAGATTTTGTGCACTATCCTTTCCAAGTAGTTTATAGAGATTTTATCCGGAACATGGGCCTCGCATATTTCTTCCACAACCTCCTTCCTCTTTACATTACCATCGTTTTATTGTAGCTCCATGGCATGGCTTTCTCGCTGATTATCAGCAATTGCATTACCGGCCTGATAACAACTGGTTCTATGTGGACCCCCCTCACAACTACCACAGGTGTGCTTGATACTCCCTGTAGTACTACCTTGAACGGCTCTGGCTTCTTTGCAGCAACAGATGAACTCTTCCCCATCACCACCACTGGCTTGCTGTCTATCCTTTCCAACTGTACCACTGCTTTTCCACTAGTCGACTTTTCTTCGGGACTAGCTTCACTGGCCCAGATCATCATCATTGTTTGTGAGGGTTTCTTAAGCTCTGCTCCCTTGTGCACTAGTTCGATCATATGGGTCTCATAGTGCGCGTGTAGCGGATTCTGATTAATGTTTGGCGCTTCTAGAGCCTGGACCTCGATCCTATTTGTATCAATAAGCTCTTGCACGGCATCCTTCAACTTCCAACATTTCTCAGTATCGTGTCCGGGAACCCCTGAACAATATTCACAGCTCGCTGATGGATCAAGATGTCTAGGCAGGGGATTCGGCAATTTGGGCTCAATGGGATTCAACAGGCCTAACTGCCTCAATTTGTGGAACAGAGCAGTATAGGATTCTCCCAGCGGAGTATATTTCTGCTTATTCTCATTCTTGAAAGCTTGATTTCCCCGATACCCTGACCCTAGAGGATTTCTATAGGCCCTCGTAGGTGGATATGTGTTTTGTGGACGCGGATATGTATTCTGTGGTGGTGGGTAGGTATTTTGGGGAGCCGGCGCGCGCCACTGCGGGCGAGCCGAAGGCTGGGTATATGTCTGGGCTTGATGGACAGAAAAATGTGGCTCTTGTGGCGGGTAGTAGGGCTGTGGATAGCCGTATGAAGTGTGTGGGTAATTTGGGTGATGGGGTCTGGGTTGGTAGTGAGGGGAAGGACCTCTCGATCTGGACCAATTACCTGCCTCTACTGTCACGACCTCTTCTATTTTCTTCTTCCCGAGCGCACCTCCCGTGCCGCTCTGGATGGCTTGAGTAGTTGCTCTAATCACTGAATAGCTCAGGATTTTTTTGGACTTAAGTCCCTCTTCGATCTTACCGTCCATTTTCACTACCTCGTTAAAAGATTTGCCAACGGACGTCACCAAGTGACCAAAGTAAGTTGGCTCTAGAGTCTGCAGAAAGTAGTCCACCATTTCCCCCTCTCTCATCGGAGGATCAACTCTTGCTGCATGTTCTCTCCACCAGAAACCAAATTCTCTGAAGCTTTCCCCGAGCTTCTTCTCAAGTTTCAGTAATGTGAGACGGTCAGGGACGATCTCAAGATTGTACTGAAAGTGTCCTGCGAATGCTTGTACTAGATCGTCCCAGGTGTACCACCTGCTCGGATCCTGTCTTGTGTACCATTCCAGTGCAGACCCACTTAGACTTTGACCAAAGTAAGCTATCAGTAACTCATCTTTACCACCTGCTCCTCTCATCTTGCTGCAAAAACCCCGCAGACGTGCCATTGGATCGATGTGCCCTTCGTATAGGTCAAACTTTGGCATCTTGAACCCTGCCGGCAATTGAACATCAGGGAACGGGCAAAGATCTTTGTAGGCCACACTGACTTGGTTGGCTAACCCATGGATATTCCTGAAGGACTGCTCTAGGCTTTTAAATTTTCGAAGCACTTTGTCTTGCTCTAGGTTCCTAGCCGGCTTTTCAGTCTCTACCGGGACCTCAAAGTGGGGATTATAAGCACGTGGCTCGGGTGCTTTAAATGTCGGTTCAGGGGGGTAATATTGGTTATAGTGAGCCTAAAACAGTGGCTCACTGGAAGATCTTTGTAGCATGGCTGGTGGGGGTGCCGCGAAAACGGGAACATTCGGTGGGAGAAGGTTCTAATTGGGTGGTGGAGCTTAGGGATCATAGGGATTTCTTCCCTGATAGTAGTGGTGACTTGGGAAGCTTGTCGAAGGGCCGTGGGGAGGGTATTCTGGCGTGTGTCCTGGTGGAAGAGTAGGAGTAATGGGTGGTTCGGGCCCCTTCTGTACCCTAGCCAAGGCTAGTTGCATTTCTTTCATCTCCTGTCTCATCTTATCCATTTCCTCCTTCAGCGTTTGATTCTCTGTCCTTTCCTCCTCAACACTTTCATCTGAACTAGTCATGCTTCTTAGTATGGGCCCTTTGGATCTTGTTTGGTAATGGTAATCTACCAGAACGTTCTAACAAACTAACCGTTTTGAAATCTCTGGAAAACAACAAACTTGTCAGCGTTAGAGTTTAACATATATTGCAATTACACGTTGGGTGATTCAATGCTCCTAGGCAGTTTAACCATTTCTAATATGTCTTTGCTCTGGCCGCATGCATCATCCCGGCTTATTTTACTTGTGCCCCTTTCAAGTATTCCTAAAACCCTATTTCTTTTTCTCTCTTTTTCTTCTTCTCCTTTTTTCTTTTCCTTTTATTCTCTTACTCCTTTATCTTTTTCTTTTAGTTGTTTATAGAGACTCATGACCGGATCCGATGAGGATTGCCTATGTATCACGATGCCACGCGAATCAGATCACATCGTAGTTCAAAAGGTAAAAGCAAAAAACAAAAGAGCAATTTTTTGGGTTTTCAATTTTTCATTAATACTGAATTACAGAAGACCTGAAAACATACTTTTTAATACTTTAAGGCTCAGGACATGCCTTTTCTAGGAATTTTCAAAAACAGACTCGAAACATGCGTTAAAAAAAAACAAAATACAGACTCGAAAGGAAGTACAATCAAGAAAACATTAATGCCTCCAACCCTGCTCTTGGAACACCTCCTAGCCTTGCAGCGGGCCTACTTGCTATGTCTTCTTGGAGCTGATAGAGTTCTTCCATTATCTGCCGGACGAAGATCATTACGGTGGCAAAAAACATGGATCTCGTCATGTCTTCACACTCGCCGCACTTCATCGCGATGTAGTTGGCCATCTTGTTGACCCTGCCTCTCATGATGCCCTTTTCTCGTAGTAGGCGATCGATCTGTTGGGATCTAGCCTCCAAGACCTGAGTGGCAATGTGATTTTGCTCTTACAAGTGGCGCAGATCTGCTTCCAACTGGTCCATTATGGCATAACAATGTTCCCTCTCGGCTTTGAACCTCTTGGATTGTCTAGTTATCTCACCTTCTAGGTTGTCAATCGTTGTTTCCCAACCTGCAGCCCCTTTTTCATATCTTTCTTTCATCTGCTGAATGAAGGCTGCATGTCCCTCGGCCTCTTTAGTCAATCTTTTTTGTGTCTTTGCTAGTTCAGACTCACCTTTCTCGAGGCCATCTTCATAGTCATACACCTTTTGAGTAAGGTTATAAATGAGCCTTCCATCTTTCTCGCTTCGTCCCGGATTTTCAGCGGCTATCTTCAATTGTCGAATCTGGGCCCTAAGAGCTTCATTTTCTTGAATCAATCTTTTTCTTTTTCCCTCGGCCTCTTGTGCTTGTAAACCGTTGTTGAAGGTGGCATTTCTCAACTCTTCTCGCAGGCCGCAGATGGTGGCCCGATATTCTCTTTCCTTTTTTCCCCAAGCTAACCTTTCTTGAATTTTGTCATTAAAAGCTTGAATGTGGGGCCTTTTGGCAGGCCTAACAGGTTCGGGCTCGGGTTCGTGTTTCGGTTCATGGTTCACATGAAAGCTCCTCTCAAACCACGCAGCATAATTAGGATCAACCTCACCTTTAGTCGGGTCTAGTACCAAGGTGTTACTTTTTAGATACCGACAACAGTGCCAATCTCTTTTCACCAAAGCCTCGGGGATCGTTGCCTCTGGGTGTAGTTCGATGACATGAGTGCTCAGGTCTAACTCCTCTGGTATCACCTGATATCTTCCAAGTTGTCTCAACACTCTTTGTGGTGCATACGGTTGTATACTTCTCGCTCCTATCACCATTATATAGCCTTTCGAAACAGTCATGTAGATGATCTCCGTTATCGGGAGCCACCCTATGGTCCATTCAACTTGATCTGCTATCAACCTTCTCAAATAGGAAACCCATGCTTCAAACCCCTCCGGTGGTTTGTAATCTTCCACCCTTTCCTCATATTTCTTGATGAAATTGTTCCCATCTGAGGCATGTCTCATGAACTTAGAGTGATGGCGAATGTGTTCGATCATCCACATCTGAAGGAGAATGCTGCAACCTTCAAAAAACTGGCCCCCAGATTTGCACAAAGTTAATGCCCGGTAAATGTCTGACAACACTAATGGGACAAGAGTGTGATCTTTCTTGTCGATGAGAACCTGTGTGATCCTCGCCATACGAATATCTATTGTGCCCTCAGAATTCGGAAACACCATGATTCCCAAGAACGCTACAATGAAAGCAAATCGTCGGTGAATCTCCCATGTGCCTTTGTTCTGTTTGTTACTCAAACCCTTCTCATATGTTTCAAATCCGGCTGAGTGTCCGAATCTGGAATACAAGAAGTAAAACGTACAACTCCCGTTGCTTGCACGGTTGTTGCTCATTTGCTTGCTAATTTTCAAAAGGTCGAAAAATTTGTGTACTGAAGGGGCCCTGGGAAATATAAGCTGCTGCTTTCTCAATTCTTGGCCGAAATCAATGTATCCGGCTATTTCTTCTAGAGTGGGCGTGAGTTCGAAATCCGAGAAATGGAACACATTGTTAACGGGATCCCAAAAGGTCACCAAGGCCTTAATAAAATCATCTAGCGGCTTGACGTGCATGATGTCTAACAGGGGACCTAACTGCTTTTTCACCCAAACTTGGCCATCTTTATCTAGATCTCCCCACCAACTTTGTAGCTGTATGTGAGCCCTTTCTATGATAATTTGAGGTGGTTCCTGGACGGTATTCATTTGTACCTGCGGAAATTCAAGGTTAGGGTCGACTCTTGTAAATTCTCTTTGCAAAAACGTGTTTCCTAAGATCACCAGATATGGACCCCTTTTATTGTTGTGTTAGCAATAATGATCGTTTTTGCAAACGTGACTCCTTCACAATTTCACATAAATTTTGAGTCCAGGGAGGATTATTTTATGATACTTCACAAGCTTGTCCGTTCTTTTAACGAAAATAGCCTTTTGACAACTGAAAGATACTCTAAGGCTATCTCGGCAAGAATGGTTTAAAACACTACCGAAGTTGCCTCGGTTTATTTTGACCAAAATCCAAATGGCATTTACCTGTCCGCTGACTCTTTTTCTTGTTTTTCAAATTAAAAATAAAAGACCTGATTTTCAAACACGGCCTTTTAGCACCTCGAGGACGAAGCTTTTAAGGCTGTGTGGATCAACAGGTCAAAAATCCAAAATAACCAAAAATGGCTGTTTATGCAAAGTTAGCCTTCCAACGTCCCTTTCGGGAACATTCGGCTATTTTTGACAAGAACGGCATTACTTGACTTAATCATGACGAAAATTAAAATTTTGACGTTTTTGGCAATTTTTACAAAAGGGGAAGTTGGACCCGATGAGGGTTGCCTACGTATCTCACATCCGGTGAGAATCAAATATGCGTAGTTCGCCAAAGAAAATGGACTAAACTTGAAAATAAGACTCTTCTCTTTTGTTTTTTCAAATAAGTAAAAAACACTTTTTTCAAAATTTCGGCAGAGTTACGACACTACTTGGGCATTGGTTTCATAAAAATGAGTAGTTATCTCTCTACACTGCTATATTTATTTATTTTTTTTATGATTTTCCAGTATTTTCAATTTTCAGAAGCCGGTCAACATGCAAGTCTAAAACAAATAAATGCATAAAACAAACAGGATGCAGCAGGGTGGTATTTTCACTTCAGGTTGCTTGTCCTAGACGGACCCAACCCCTGTGTTGAGTCCCCTAAGTAAAATGCACATGATGCAAATTAGACGTTCCTACTAGGGATTCGCCATGAAGCTGTGTTTTACTAGGTTAAAAAACCTGGGGTTTGGGTCTAGAGTTGGGGAACCTGAGCGGACAACTGGGGCTGAGGAGGGGGCGACGTATCGGGAGCACTAAAGTCTGCCCAGCCTTGTCGCTTGCCCAACCTCGCTCTATTTGGTATATTTTTGTAAAAAGCGGGCTACGCGCACCATTTTCAGAAAACTCATAAAGAAAAAGGGTTTCGTAGCAGTTTATATACACAGTTCAAATAATATCAAAGCGGTAATAAGCAACATTTTGCACATTAAATCCAAAAAATGTAATAAACATCAGATAATAAAGAAAGCCAAATACAATAATTATTCTAAGCTCGAATTTCTAACCCTGAACCAGTGGTTCTGGGTCAGAAATCCCCAGCAGAGTCGCCAGAGCTGTCACACCTCCTTTTTACGCTACCGCACCCCGCTAAGGGGCGTAGTAAAGGGAGTTTTTCTAATTAAAGAAAAATCGAAACGAGATTCGTTTATTAAGAGATTTAGAGTCGCCACCTGGGAGATTTATGGTGTCCCAAGTCACAGGTTGAATCCCGAATCGAGGAAAAGATTAACTCTGTATTACAGTCCGCGAACCAGAAATCCGGATAAGGAATTCTGTTAACCCAGAAGAAGGTGTTAGGCATTCCCGAGTTCCGTAGTTCTAGCACGGTCTCTCAAGTGTCATATTTGGCTTATTTATCTTATTTTAACAATTATGAACTCATGTGTAAATTTTAACTTTTAACCGCTTTTATTATTATTATTTTTAATGAGAATTGCAACGTCGTGAAAACGTATGTCGAACCACGTCACATCAATGTACCCGTGGTTATCGACACATTTCGACTCCGTTGAGATTTGGATTTGGGTCACATAAATGTGCACCCAAGTTTAAGAAAGTAAATTATTAAAGGCGCGCCTAAAGCGACTAGCGTATCATTATTTTGGGTAAGGCCGTGAAATTTTGCTAAACGGCCCATCCCGAAATCTAAGTAATTTTACAAACAAAAAAAACATATAGAGGGCCCCGCAACTTGCTCGTTCTATTTGGCGAGGCTCCTCTCGTTTATTTTAAAAGGATCATCCTAAAGTGACTACATTTTTCTATTAAACTCGTCTCTAAAAAATGAAAGAAGAAAAAGATCCTAATTAATTTACACGCTTAAGAATTGTTATAGTCGAGTTCTGAACGCAGTTTGTTAAATCAGAATGTAAAGGTGCATACGGGCAGTCTGTTTGCCAGCATGGGCCCAGGTCCGATGCATGTAGTGTTAAATGTGTCCTGGGCCATCTTATTCAAATGTTGAAGCCTAGTTAAGTTATTCTACACATGTTCACAGTTTTGCATAGCTGAAATGTAAAAATCATGATATTTAATTAAGCAAACTACTGCAAGTTATAGAAAAAGCAATTAATTGGAATGGGGTAACTTAGAGGTCTAGTTTTAATCCTAAATTCAAACCATTTGCATGCTGAAATTAGATTGCCCTGATAATTAGGGGTCTACTGGCCTGATTATACTTGTCATGCATTTGAATATATACTACCTAATAACCAAGCTATAACAGAACATTATTTATTACATTACTACAAAGCTGTCCGGTTACACAAAAGGGGGCAAAAATTTACATAATCGTAGTATATGAAATGTTCTAACTATAATCAATGAAGAAGAAGGTTAAAACTAATTAAAGACTTCAAACTTCCACTCTTTCATATGTATTCATGCTTCATGTTTCAACTTACAATATCCAGTGTATCAGTTGTGTGCCCGATATGGGAAGCAAAAGAATAGGAAAATCGGCAGAAATGCAGTAGTATACAACAACAATAACACTCAGCAAGAACTGTCAGTAGCAACCAGTAATAACCAGCAAACAGAAATCCCAGGGACAGATTTAAAAACCAACAGAAAATCCAGCAGAACCCAATGAAACAGTAACAACTAATCTAATAGCACAATCCAGGAAATACACTTGAAACCCAGCAAACCAAAGTGCAATCACAGGCAGAAACAGAAGGGAATCAGATGCAAGAGATGCAATAGAACAGTTCAGATTCCCTATCCTTTAACACCAAAACAGAAACACTCTCAAACTACCTGAACTTTTAGTGTAAAAATTCAACCTAGACTCTCTGAAAAATAACTGTAAGAAAACAGCCTACTTCAACTTTTTATCTCTGAATTCTTATTCGAAAATCCAGCCTGTTTTCACTCTATAATTACTGAATTCTTTGAGGTAAAAGCCAGCCAACTTAAACTTTCTATCTCTGAACTTTTGGTTTCCAAAAAAAAAATCCCCCCTAATTAGTCCCAAATGACTCCTATTTATACCTAGACTCTACTGACTGTCCAGCTACTAAGAACATTTCAAAAATCAGAAAACCTTTTCAATATTCCCTGACAACCACTACAGTATGTCTTGTTTTAATTCAGAGGTTATGGGTACTTATTGTTTAATCACTACCTTTTAACCCTCCCATACTATTCTTGATTATTCTATAAGCACTCAGCAAGAACTGTCAGTACCCATCATTCCTTAACCACATTATTTTATTGCCTAACATGGGTAGCCTGATTTAGATTTCAAGTGTGCCCTGACAGCCTTATGAAATGGTGCCCATGACTTCTGTTTTTGACCTTGAGAGTGTTTTAAACAGTCATCAACCCCCCATTACTGATTAAACTATTTCATTAGTTTAATCAATTCACTATTCCCTTAATCTAATGGTTCATCAATTTAAAGCTCACAAAACAAACTAAAGAACACCATTAACTAATCTATTTCAACAACATTCAAACATCAAAACCAATCAATTACTGAGATAAAACGAATTGAAGCCAATAAGATGACACTTATGCAATCGACTATACAAATTATGACCTTTAACAGTTAACAACAAACAACAAGGTGATTCATGTGGATTTGGACAAAACAAAGAACTTATAAACTAACTATTCGACGGAGTTTCAAATTGATTATGTAGCTCAACACACTTAACAATGGGCAGAAGAAAATTTGACCAAATAAAAGGTCTGATTGAAGGAGAGAAGATTTTGACAGAATTTGAACAAAAAATTAATACAACCAATAAACAGATAACAATAAACTAGAAATAGAATAAACAAAAAGAGAGGAAAGATACCTCAAGAGCTCAGAAACAAACAACTCGACTTGAACTCAGACTTGGGCCTTTTGAGGTCGAACGGACCTTAATCGAGTGTTCTCAACTGAGAACACTTCGACTAAGGTCCATTGGACACCCAAATTCTTTTAATTTCAGACAGAACCTAGGCTTTGGTTTTTTAGGGTTCTTGGGGTTCGATTTGTGGTTCGAACGGTTCTAGCCTGATTCGAATCAAACCAAAGGTGGTTTGGGCACGAGAGAGGTCAGGGAGTGTTAGGGTGTGAATTTGGGCTTGGTTGGGGTAGGTTCCAGTTTTGCTGGAATCTTCAAATGAAGATTCGAGACGATGCAGGTTGATTCGAAGCAAAGGATTAACGGATTTGGATTGGGGTGGTGAGATGCTTAAGGGGTGTTAATTTGGTGGCCGTTGGAACTCCGGCCACCGGGTTTACGGCGGAGGTAAGTGGGGGCGGCGCTAGGTTTTGGTGGGGATGTTTGATTCAGTCTCTGAGAAAGACGAATGGAAAGGGGGGGTGTTTTGGATTGGGGGGCGGGGTAAGGGATTAAGCTTATATAGTTAGGGGGCATTTTGATCCTGGTCGTTGGATCAATCACGATCAACGGCCTGGATCACTTTAACCACGAGAAACGACGCCGTTTGTCCTAAGTTGGGGGTCTATTTGAAATGGGTAACGGGTCGGGTACAGGGAACGGGTATGAAAGGGTTGATTTTGATCGTTGGATTGATGTGATCCAACGGCTCATACTGAACGTTACCAAAACGGTGTCGTTTGGGCGTGGATTGGGCTGGACTAAGGGCAGGTTTGGGCTGGATTTGGCTTGGGCCTGGTCCGATTTTCTTCTTTATTTTTGTTCTTTTCTTTTCTCTTATTTTTCTTTTTAATTCCTAATTACAAAAATTCTAAAAATAAATGGTAAAACCAAAATTGACTTGAAAAATATTAAATAACCCTTAATAACAAGTAACACACAAGATTAAATACCAATTTAAAATAAAATCACACAACTAGACCTTAAATGCTAAAAAAATACAAAGTACATATTTTTGTGATTTTCTATTTTTGTGAAACAAATTTAATTACTCCTAATTGTAGAATTAAATCCTAAATGCAAATGCGATATTTTTTTTATATTTTTCGCTAATTTAAACAAATAAACACGCACTCGCAAGTGCAAACAATAAAAGAAAAATAACATAAAAATCCATAAAAATTGCGAACAACACAAATCTATTTAATCTTGAATTTTTGGGAGTAATTCTCATATAGGGCAAAAATCACGTGCTTACAACTACTACTCAGTTTCTTAGTTATTTCTGTTACTACTGAGGTGGTTGTACTCATACTATACCATGCACTTTATGTGCAGATCCAGGTGAGTTAGAGCGCTGCGATCGTTGGGTTTTTTCGGCTATCTATGGAGATTGCAAGGTAGCTGCTAGTGTCCGCAGGACCTTGTTACTCCTTTTATCATTTCTTCTTTGGATAGTTAGCCAGTTTATATACCTCAGTTCATAGTTTTAGACGCTCATGACTTAGTGACACCCCGATGTTTCGGACTCATTTCCGTATTTTATATTATTTATATATAGAGTTGGTTTAGTTTATCAGAAATTAAATTGTTGAAAATATTTTATTAAATTCTTATAATTGGTTTAATAGTAATATTTTTGGAAATAGGCTTGCCTTGTAACACGATAGGCGCCATCACGATCAAGGTTAGATTTTGGGTCGTGACATCAAGATTTATGTTATTAAATATTGACAATGAACACCAGTGATATCCTGAAGAAGCAACTTTATCATCTTTGGCTCTTGCACCTAACATAAAGAATGTGGGCATTTGGAGACAGCTTTAGATTAATCTGTCAAGAAGTAAAAATATATTGCGGAAAATATTTTTTTCAATAGTTCTATCCAATAAATGTTATGATATTAGAAATTTACGCTCAATTTTTTAAAGAACACGTTTCAACAGCATCTTCCTGACAATTATATGGAGAGCCATTCTTTCACGGTTCTTAGTGTAACACAAACTATTACTATCAATTTTTTAAAGAACACGTTTCAGCGACATCTTCCTGACAATTATATGGAGAGCCATTCTTTCACAGTTCTTAGTGTATCACAAACTATTACTATCATAAAACTCATGTAAAGTAATGATGCCATTTGCTTAGAGAACTTGTGACATTAAATATTCTTCAAAAAAAAAAAGATGAGTACTATATGTAATCTGCATTCCACATTATAGTAGGTACGCACCATAGAATTGAATATTAATCAAAGGGAGCCACAACTTAACTTGGAGGTCATTAAATAAATGTGGCAAAGCAATATAGTTTCATGTAATTTTATGGATCTCTAGATCTAGCACAAGAAAATTTTGATTAATAAATATTTGTATGAATGGGCAATATAAATCAAACTATTACACCTATAGATTATCCAATGAACAAGAAAATTCATCTCAATCTTTAGCAGTTATATCCATAATCTCAGTTTTATAATTTGCAATAGTTAGGATTCAGGAACTAGTTGAGTTTAACTTGCAATGCATGGGAAGTAACTTGACAATAAAAAGGTTTGAAATTAATAGGATATAGAAATGTCTACCAAAGTAGCTTTGGCGCTAAACATACAATTTTCACAACACACGTCATAAAAGTACCTCTATATTGGGGTTTCTAGCTAAAGCTTCAGTACTATTTTTTCCATGAGTAATCTCAATTACAACTACTATCGTCAATTAGAATTTTGTATTGTTAGTGTAATAATCGATATACGCTAAACTGAAAGACAAGACACATATCATTTGCATTCGAAACAACATAAGATAATAGAAAAGCTTTTGTTATATCTTATAGTTTTAGTGTCGTCATTTGCCACATCTAGAAGTTGTCATTGCTAATGCCCATAAAATTTATGTAGGGGGAGGGGGGCATCGGCACTTTGCACATGAATTAAGAAATAAAGAAGCCAGAGAAGAAGTATTTGAATCCAAAAAAAGGAATGAGATATCTAACATCTACCGACACATTTCTTGCACACAATTTTTTTATTCTTTTGCAATGAAAATATTGACCAAGAAAAAATAAATTAGAAAAGTTGCAAAAAGGAAAATTACAACATCAGAAATTCGAACTAATACTGCTCACCTCTTATATTCTAGCTATATCTAGATTTAAATTTAACTATTACTTGTGATCCTCTAGCTTTTTCCCCTCGACTTTTAAGACAAAATGAAGTATCTTTTCTTTTTAGCAGTAGTTACATACATATAAATTCTCTCAGTAGTAAATCATAATGAGCACTAAAAATTCAACAAATTTGTGATAGAAGTAAAGAAAATAGTATCAAAACTAACATAACCATAACAATAATTATTCTCGTCAATAACCATCAGTCGAACTAAAAATAGTCTTAATATACTTTACTCCCAATCGAAATATACTTTGCTAGTGTAAGACGCTCGATAAAAGGCTAAGCAACAAAACTAGAGAAAAATGGGCTATGAATCACTTCAAATACAAGTTATAAGGCAGGAAAGAAGAAAAACATAATAAATTGAGGTGCAATCTGAAGAAAAAATTAAGAGCTCTAGAGAAAAAAATATTTCCAATTAAATTTTGGTAAAATTGAAGTATGTCAATCCATTTGAATTTAGGGATTTGAAATTTGAATGTTTCAAAAAACAGATCTAATGCTTTAAATGTTCATCAAACAATAACACAAGTTCAAAGTTCTAAACGTAGCCGAGCTTACCTCGAGAGTGCGGACGATTGTGCGAGTGGGAAGGGGAGGAATGACGGAACTGTGACAACAGATATTGATTGTTTCAAATCAGGTCTAGCGAGAGAGGATAGCAAGATTAGAGAGAGAAATAAGTTGGGCCTTGTGGATGATTAAGGTTCTTCCTTGAAATTGGGTTTTTGTATTTGCTTTATGGAATGGGTAACCACACCCTTTTTTACGGAAAAAGACAGTGGAAGGAAAATGAATTAATAAAATTTGCTTCCCGATAAGTTGTATAATCTTTATTAACTGTTTCTTTTAAATTGCCAGTAAAGAGTAACTTATCCTGGCTATTCTACATCTGTCGCGAATGTTTGATTTCCAAAAACTAATTTGCAACAATTATCTCAGTGCCATCAAAAAATTGCTGCTAAAAGCTATTTATGTTGTAGTGAATCCTTGGAGGCTAAGTCATAGAGATAATATCATTTCTAAGTTGTAGAGTATCCAAGGTAGACTGCTGGAATTGCTCTTGGATTGAACTTATCAACCTTCTTGACAATGGTAGCATAGCACAGGCTACCAAATACTACGAGATGTTGTAGTGAAGGATCTCTGTTAAACAACTTCTAGAAAGGTGACTTACCTTTCAACAAAGTAGGCAATCTGCTGAGCAGGTATACAGGTGTGGATACACACTCTCCCCAAACTCTTAAGGGTACAAAGGCTTGAAATCTTAGTGCTCTTGCCATGTCTATGATATATCTATATCTCCTCTCTACAACACCATTTTGTTGTGGTGTATATACACAAGAACTTTGGTGTACAGTCCCACACTTCTTAAGCAAAGCATTCACCTGATCACTGAAGAATTTTGTGCCATTATCAGTTCTGAGGCATTTCACTCCACAGCCAAATTGAGTTCTAACATATATTAGGAAGTAATTTAGCACTACAACAGTCCCTGCCTTAGTAGGCATTAGGAAGAGCCATGTATATCTAGAGAAATCATCTACTAGAGTCAAAAAATATCTCCTACCATCATGTGTGGGAACCTTATAAGGACCCCATACATCAGCATGCACAAGATCAAAAGGCTTAGCATAACATGTAGCATTTAGAAGGAAAGGTAGTCTTGCTTGTTTAGTAATTGGACATACAGAGCATATGTAATTATTCAGTTGAGAGTTACACAAGCTTTCAATATTCTTCAACACTCTTAAAGGAGCATGTCCTAGTCTTTTATGCCAAAGAGACAAATCAACAATCTTAGTTCTATTATTGGAACTAGCTTTGCTTATTGAACTGAAATGGTATTACAGATGATTGACTGATGACATTCTTATTTTCAAAGAGATGCTGTAAGTTTCCTATGTTCCTCAGAACGTACATGCCATCCTCTTCTCTACCAATCCCTATCACCTTCCCACTTGAGAGTTCCGGAAACACATAGAAGTCAGGAAAGAACGATGCACATCATTGTAATTCCTTGGTGATCTTTGATACTGATAATAGATTGTATTTGAATTCAGGTATGTATAAGACTTCTCCAATTGTTTGTCCTGAAATATATGAGATTCTCCTGTCTTAGTGATAGTCAATTGCTCTCTAGTAGGTAGATATACCTTATTTTTACCTATTTGAGATAGTTCTTTGAATTTGTCAAGTAAGCCTAACTGATGTACCATGTGATTTATAGCCCCTGTGTATACTATCCAGTTATGGCTTCCTAGACTAGACGTTAGAGCAGTAGGAATACTTGTTGTTCCCACTTGAGCTGCATTAGCCACAGGTTCTCCCTCTTTTCCCTTGCTGAGCATTTGCAGAATTTGATTGTATTGTTCTTAAGTGAAGAACTCAGCTGGAGCTTGTGGTGTTGTATTAGAAGCGAGTGTTGTTTGTTGAGATGGTCCTTGAGCTTCAAATCCCTGATTTCCTGCACCATACACATTGTTAGCATAAGTGTTTGGAGTGCCTCCCTTTCTCCTGTATTTGAAATCAGCTGGATATCTATGCAGCTTGTAGAAGTTATCCCTTATGTGACCCTTAAACTTGCAATAGTCACATTGAAGTGCAAACCTTCCAAAACTGTATGTTTGTCTTAGCTTTGTAATTGATGTTACCACCACCAAAATTGTTGCCATTGTTATTTCCTTTATTGCTTAGTAGAGCAGTTGCATCATTGCCATCAACACTGATGCTAGCATTAACTCCACCACTGCCACTTCTTCTTTGGCTTTCTATATTTACTTTCATAGTATATGCTTAGTTTATGTTTGGTAAAGGCCTTGGCATAAGAATCTAATCCCTGGCATTCTCATAGGAATCATTCGGTCCTATTAAGAACTTATACAGCTTTTGCAATTGATAATGTTCAGCATGTTTGACAGACTTTAGACATCCACATCAAGGAGGATGAGCTAGTGTTACATACTCATCTTTCCTAAGTTTCTAAAAATATACAGACACAAAAGATATGCCTTGGGTTAATGCAACAATCTCTTTATGCAGATAACAAGCTCTAGAGGCATTCACTTTAGCAAACCTCTCTTTGAGGTCTTCCCAAACCTTATGAGCATCAGATGTATAAATCACAGTACTAATTAGACTAAGAGATATTGTGTTCATTATAAAGGCTAGAACAATAGCGTAACATCTGTCCCAAAGTTCATGCAAAGTAGAATCATACATTTCTCTTCTACAGGTTCCTAAAACATAACCTAGTTTGTTTTTTTCATGCAATACAATCTTCATTGACCGACTTCAAATTGAGTAATTTTCATAACCTTGAAGTTGACTTGAGGTAAGAACAGATCCTTGAGTATCTGAAGGATGATTGTGATGTACCAGATCTAGAGGAAATAGTGCTTGAACCTGAATTGCAATCGCCATAGGAGGAGTTGAAGTCGAGGTTCCACCATCGATTTCCATTGTAGATATTATAGATCGTATCGATCTTCTCTAAATAAGATGATTTAGATCACAGATGACTCAATTTCAGCAGAAATTGATGCTAATCAAACAAACCCTAACTTCAGGGGATTTGCTAGAAAAACTTA
This sequence comes from Nicotiana glauca, assembly GCA_026770625.1. Lineage (NCBI taxonomy): Eukaryota > Viridiplantae > Streptophyta > Magnoliopsida > Solanales > Solanaceae > Nicotiana > Nicotiana glauca. The sequence continues at coordinate 112,014 of MU734826.1, forward strand.
AAAAGAACAAAAGAAAGGAAGCTATTAACCAATGATCTTCCTTTCCTGAAGTTGTTGAGTAACTCGATCTAGCCTAGTGGCTCTGATACCATGTTGAGCTAGGCAACCATGGCAGAAGAAGAAGAAAGTCAGTGAAGAAGAAATGAGAGCTTCATTCTCAGTATTAGAAGACAACTATTCTAACTGATTTTCTCAAGCTACTGTATAGATAACTAACTTCTATTTATATTGTTGACTAACTAACTAACTAACCCCTTTTTATCTACTAACTTCATCTAATTACAAAGTATTAAATTAATTACTAGACTATGCAATTGTTTCTTCTACAATTATGTTTGAGGAGCAAAGACTCCATTAGCTATTTGAGCTCCATTAATATAGCTACAAAAATAATAATTCCACTCTAATTACTGATTTTGTATGTAGGGGTGTTCATAAAAATCCGAAAAATCGAACCAATCCGAAAACTAAACTAAACCGACCAAAAAAAAAACGATACTTTTTGGTTTGGTTTGGTGTTGGTTTTGAATTTTAAAAACAGATCAAATTTGGTTTGGTTTTGGTTTTAATCAGAAAAAAACCGAACCAAACCGACTATAGGAGTAGCTATTTTAAATTTATTATTACACCTATATATATGTATATTGTTATACAAAGTTTTAAAAATTTTATGGTAAATGTTAATAGTTTGCACTTTTAATATAATTCTTTACATTTACATTCTAATTTGATTGATGGTTTTCTTTTGTTTAGTGTAAGAATCAATTTCGCGTTAAAAATAACATATTTTTAATTGAGTCCTTAAATTATTCATCACTATTTGATTCAATTATCATCAATATATCTTGGTAAATAATAGATTTCTCAAAAGTCAATTGATTTGATAGTGTTACATTGAAAATTTGGTCGTCGGAATATGTGTTTGGTAGTGTATGTCTTATATTTAAAAAAAACCAACAAATAACCGAAAAAATTAAAAAACTGACATAAACCGAATCGAGAAAATCGACTTAATTGGTTTGGTTTGGTTCTAATATTTGAAAAATCGACTTACTTGGTTTGATTTCTTTTTAAGAAAAAATCAATTCATACCGAACCATGAACACACTATTTGTATGTATCAGCCTTTATTCTTGTAGATTGCGATTTTGTTGGTGGTCTAATCGCGTAAAGAGCCTAAACTCTTTTTGTAATAGTCTTTTATCCTTTTATCAACTGGAGCTTGTGATTGTCCTTTTCTCATAAACCAAGGGACAGTCAATTTAACAGTCAATCTAAACGACGAGAGGTCCAATGAATGACTTAGAAAACAACAGAGAATGCATTATATACGTACTGCCATTATAATATCAGCTTTCTGTATTTTCTTTTAACTGCACTTGCACATGCGCAATTAGAATTTCAAGCATATGAGTTTAGTATTCTAAGTATTTTAAATTACTGAATTTTAAATTATTAATTTATAACTAATTAATGAATTTTTCAAGATAAATATAAAAATTAAACAAAAGCTATTGTTCGCCGAACTCGGAACCACAATGCTAGCTCTGTCCCAGTCTATGAGTCACTTTGAAAAACTTGAATAGTCAACGGTTCCAATTGTTTTCCATGTTAAGGGCATGTTTCGCCGGCTTTTCAAACTTCATTGCTCTCTCAATTTAAAAATAAAAAATAAAAATGAACCCATTTTCTTTTCAATTTGTTTAAAAAAGAATAATCCTTTTCTCATTGATGGTAATTTATAGTCACACAAATCTGTGTGAATTCTTTTAGACCAAAAAATTTAATAAGTCTTCCATTCTTTCTAAACTTGGTGCTGCAGAGTTAAACGGAGGAAGTATATTACTAATGATTTCTTTTGAAATAGAGCTTCAGAAGAAATAATTTGTAAAGCAACAGCTTGTATTTAGTCATATTATTTGAGGAGCACATTCAATCTTAGAGAAACAGTCTATACGAGCAATTGATGGATCTTTTATTTATTAATTTATTTAACTGACAGGTAGTTACATGAAAATAGCAGTTTTTGAAATTTTAAATTTAGGTCTAATAGAAGGAAAGTATGCCTTTAAAAGCAAAAATCAAATCTGGATTACCATTGGAAATTAACTCAAAAAGCAGTGCAGTCGTTCCTAATATAGCATATAGAGATATACATTAGCTTTGTCCTCGTGCATACATCTCATCAGACGCAGCCATTCTGCAAACACACAAAGAGAGACCAGTGAGTAAAACTAAGTTACTGCCTGCACTCAGCTTTAATTTTGCCTGAATTGTGTTGTCAACTTCAGTGTGCTATATATGTCCTGGCCTTTCTCATGCTTCCAATCTATTGATTTGAACATGCAAAATAACAGGGAGAGAATTCTGGGAATAATTTCAAGAGTACAAAAAGAGCGTATTTACCTAAGCAATTCCTGTGTCAGCAAACTTGGCTTCATCTGAAACGGTACGGATCAAACATCAGGTTATATGCAAAACATCAAATCTCAGAATGTTTGAATGTAGTCACATTTTGAGTAAATAAGCTGTTATTTCGTCTTGAACAATACTCATCTAAAGCTGGCTTTTGCAATTGATTTATGTCAAGTTTTTTTTCTTCCAAAAATTGGCAGACACTAATCGAACTCTCACAAATAAGGTGAAATTAAGTTCAGGTATCTAACCAAATGCATTACTAAGATTTCTCAAGTTTGGTCAAGGTACATTTCTTTTATTTATATATAGTATGTATCCCATTTCAACTGTTGTGTTTTCTAATGTTAGGCCAATATATTATACTCCCTCCGTTTCAATTTATGTGAACCTATTTCATTTTTAGTCCGTGCCAAAAAGAATGACCTCTTTCCCTATTTGGAAATAATTTACATTTATGCAATGATTTATAGTCACACAAATATATGTGTTTCATTTTACACCACAAGTTTAAAAGTCTTCTCTCTTTTCTTAAACTCCGTGCCCAGTCAAATGAGTTCACATAAATTGAAACGGAGGGAGTATATTATTTAGCTCCGTCAAGGCTTAGAGGCATGCGAGAGTGTTAGAATATCCCTCATTTCAGGTAGAGGAAATAAGTTATTGTCCCTTATATGATCTTGGACAATTTTCACACATGAGTTAGATTCCGACGATGAGTTAAGCTAAACTCCATTTAATCTCAACATGGTATCACAACAAGACTAATCTCTATTGTGTTGTATAGTACTTCTATTTATACTAGTGTTAAATCCCACATTTCAAGTTAAGAGAATGAGTTAACATATTGTCTCCTCGTATGATTTTAAGCAATTCTAATCTCACGAGCTAATTTTTGGAATTGAGTAAGCCTAATATTTATTTTTTTCGAGAGTTAAAACAAACAATGCATACCAAAAGCGTACGTAGTAATTTTGCTTAGAAAGAGATGAAAAGCTTAGCATAGTTTATCAAAAATAAAAAGCAACTCATAGATGCCAGAGAAACTATTATCTTATCTGAAAAGAAAGAAAGATTTAAGGTGCCGAATCGATTCTCTGCAGAATATATATATGTCCGTTCTGTATTCCATAAATTTTTCATAGCACGATACCCTCCACTACAACCTACAGATCACATACTTTATTTTAATATACCATCGCATGTGTGTGTGCACTAAGTTTCCAATGGCAAAGCTCATACATTTTCATTATTAGAGGAAAAGCTAGAATCTTGAGAACCTGCTAGTCTTGGTAGAGCATTTATTTATAGTAAATATTATTATAATGTGGATATATATGAGATTGTTATACTAAGAATTTCATTTGTTCTATAATTCATTAACTATTATTCACCATTAAAAATTGGAAAAAAATGTTTTTCTATCTATAGAACGGTTTACAAAATAAACTAAAAGATCAGATAAAGGGTTCTGTCTAGGAAAGATCCACTTCTCGTCTACATTTCCATTATGAATCTTTCTATATCGAAGTTTATTGAAGAATTGGAATAATAACTTTAATTATTATACTTTTGGACAAAAAATAACCCTATTTTATTGGTTTTGTTGAATCTTAAGTTAAAAAAAGGTCTTGAATTCAATTCTAATTCATCACATTATAATTTAACCACAGGCTCTCTCAAATATATGCAAAAAAAAATATGCTAGTTGAGTAGCATTTGACCTCCTAGAGCAAAATCAAGCATATAACCAACACGCCAAGACACAATTCATATGGATACCGCTTCGTTAACCATCCGCCCCTGGACTTTTGAAACTTTCTGTACAGAAACCCTAAAATGGTAATAGAAAAAAATACTAGAAAATTACTTTAGCATAAAAGCAAAATTAAGTAGTACTAGATCAGAAGGTTTTTGCAATCATTGAGGCATAGAACCTATTGTAGTACTCAATGATAAAACCCAGACAAACAAATTATGCAACCATGATAACTAGGGTTGAAAAATACCACCTGAAATAAAAAGAACAGAGACTGGACTCGACAGTAATAATGTAATCACTGGCCAAAAAGGAGTGTAGGGGTCAAAACCATTATAATTATTCCAACATCCCTGTCGGTAAAACCTAGAAATTTGCATGCAAATTAAAGTCCAGGAACAGAATGAAAATTCAAATACACGTGCACTTTATCCTCGCCTAGTGTATTTGGTACAAATTCAAATTAATCGAGTCAATGAGTTTCATATACGAAATTCTTAAATGAAAAGATCCAAAATACAGCAACAAACATTAAAACCTAATCAAAACTTAATACGATATATTAAGAAATCCAACCTGCGGCTTCAGCAAACAATCAAGCAAGGTAAGCCTATATTTGTTTCCAAATTGGGGGGAATGAAGCCTGGTCCGACGACACTATCTCTCATTATTGTTTGTTCTTATACCTTTGTCAAAAATACTCCTACTACTTTTTGAACTAGGTTAAATCAAGAGGAGATAATGGCTTCGAGCCAGACAACATTCCCCTCAAAGCTGGAAGCTTCCCCATCTTGATTTGCTCCTTGAATATAATTACGTTCCGCTAATTCCCTGAAAATCTGCCTCTTATTGAGGGGAAGATTGGAAAAAAAAATTTAGAGTTCTTAGTTCCAAAGTTTAATGGAATTTCAACACACTATGATGAATACAATGATTTGATTCTGATGGTGCTTTTTTGAATATTTGTGGTGGGGTGAATAAGCCCTGGTATATAGGGGTGGGTGAAGCTAAGGGGCAGGGGAAAGCTGTAGCGTGTAGGACAGAGCATATTGGTAAAATAGGTTCTCCGTTTGGTACGGTGGAGTATTTATCTACAACGCCTTGTCCTTGTTTCACTAAACATGACACCTCAACACTTTGTACCGTTTCATCGTTTAAAGTCAATTACTTAATTCAACTCTCCTAAATTATTTTTTAAAGTTATTTTTTTTTAGTTTGTAATAACAAAATCAATAAATTATGTGTATTGCACTCAAAAGTTCACCCAATTAGATTTTTCAAATTTTGAATATTCAAGTGCGTATTTTATCCTCTAAATTATAAGTAAACATTTATCTTTTCTTTTCTTTTCTTTTTTTAACTTTTATTACTAACAACAAAAATTCAAAAATTTATTTACACAATTCAGAATAATTATAAATGAAGATATTTTATAATATACATTATATATTCTTAAAAATTTTGCTCAATTATATTATGTTTCTACCAACTTTTCGACGACACAAAGTTATATCACCGGAAAGCAGGGGGCTATCTGTATACAGTAAAATATGTTATTTTAAGTCGTGCATGAAATATAAATAATATAATTGAGCATAATTTTCAAGAATATATAATGTATATTACAAAAAAATTTTATTTAAATAATTATTTTTTATATTACGTGGATGAAATATACATTGTATAACCTTTATTTTCTTTCACTCTGAATTGTGTAAATAATTTTTTGAATTTTTATTGTTAATACTAAATTATTATTACTAACAAATTATTCTAATTAATTTTTTTACTATGCTCGTTATTTTGTTACTGTTATATATGCTTAAATAATTTTTATTTTCTTAATTTATAAATAATATTTATTTATTCTATAGGTAAGTCCATAATGTAAATTAAAAAGAGAAAATTATAATATTAAAAAGCTTAAAAAAATAAAAAGAAGATAATTTTATAATTTAGAGTGTAAAATAGGTATTTGGCAATTCAAAATTTGGAAAATCTAATTGAGTGATCTTCTGAGTGTAATAGGCATAATTCAGTGACTTTATTGTTACAAACTCTATTATTTAATTCTCGAAATCAATACTATATCTTAGTCATGATTACTATGCACTTAATTAGCAAAAGGATGGGATTAATTTTTTATAAAACACGGAGGAAAACATTAATTAGCATGATTATTTGAAATTAAATTTTTAAAAAAACTTCTTTCTTGAATGTTAAATTAAACTTTGATTATATGTCAAATATATCGACGGAATTTTTTTTAATAATATGAATATAGTCGATCTTATGATAGCAGACTAATTATAAATTCTATTAAGGAAATGATTTATACTTGCTATAAATATATATATCTATAATTACTTTATAAATGATATGAGTATATAAATGCTTATTACATCGTTAGCGCATTCAAATTTGGCAAGCTACTGGTAATTTCTTTGCTTATTCAAGTTTGCTGATACTTACTTTAGCTTTGACTGAATCAAATTGTATTTGTCTTACTTCCTACTTTAAATTGGTAAAACTTATGTGAACTCTTAACAAATGATTTTTTTTCTTACAATTATCAATACTTTATTATTTTATTCTAAGAAAATGTAGCCTCAACTTTACTATTGACCCAATGATAAATTTTTGTTCTTACTAATAACCTGTCAGGGTTTAATACAACGATTAAATTCTGAAAGTGGAAGTGATTGTTATTTTCTTAATAAGTTGGAGATGAAAAATATTTGGTCTGCTTTTATTTACACCATTAAATAGAAGGGAGATGAGATCATGACATGATAACCATACAAAACAATACCATATCTTCTCCACATTCGATTGTCTCCTTTCCATCATTACTTTTTGATGCTTTACTTTTTAAGTCAATGATTTTCATTTTTTGACCTTAATTTTGAAAAAATTGTTTGTAACTTTGAGAGTCATGCTTTAGGGAGAAAGAATTCTCAATTTAGGTCTGATTGTTATTTTCATAAACTGTTTCCATCGTTGTGGATTCAATTTAAAAATTGGTCAATTTGATTCGTATGCAAAATTTTGTCACATCATAACGTAAAAAGAGGATCAAAATTTCAACTTTATATGAAAGAGAATTTACATTTTACTGACCTTATTATTTTGTTATCGCTACATGGGGTGGTAAACGGACGGATCGGGTTAGATATGATTCGGATTGAAAACGAGTAATGAAAAAACGGATCAATTATCTGACCCGACCCATATTTAATACGGATAAAAAATGAATTAACCGGCGGATAATATAGGTTACCCATATTATCCATGACTTCTTGTATATGCTCACTTTTGGGAGAATTCTTAGTCACCCTAACTTGAGAAACCTCCAATTTGAGGCTTTACAAATGTAAAAGTTAGGCACATTGGTTATTTATTGGTTACTTATTGGCAGTGGCGAAGCCAGGAATTTTCTCAAGGGTGTTCAAACTTAAAATAAGTAAAAAAATAATCCAACAAAGGGTGTTCAATACATGTTATGTATTTCTAAAATCTAATATTTTACCTTTATAAACAGTGTAATTTTCCGACAAGGGTGGTCAGTTGACCACCCTTGCCCAAGTGTGCCTTCGCCCCTGCTCATTGGTTATTCATTTCCTAAAGGGATAATATGGTTCTTATCCATATTTGACTCATTTTTAAAAAAATCATTATCCAACTTATTTTTAAGTGGATAATATGGGTGACTAACTGTTTTACTTTAACCATTTTGTCACCCCTATCGCTGCACTTCATTTGACTTGATCGCACAATGCTTCTCATCATTTGCTTTCAGCCAGCGCCTTCTATCCAGTTTTAGGGTTAACCAAAAGAAAAATAAGTTAATTAGTTGAGTTTCAAACTGATGAACCTCCATTCCCTATTTTGAAGACCTTAAAATGTGATTTTTATGAAGATCATGCTGTTGTATATAACATTCTTTGCTAATTTCTAGAGTACTTCTTAAAAGGTGAATCGGGTCAAATTATGACCATAAAAAATTAAAGCACATAAGATAGAAAGTCTCTCACTAGAACCAGTAAAAGTAAAAAGAATACTTGCTTAAAATATGTTTTTAAAGACTGTATTGAGTCAAGACTCGTGGCATTCATACAAGGACCAAATTTTACTTGGAATGGAGATGAAAATGCATAAATTTACCGCCAAGAGTGCGGTGAAATAATTGGAATTCCTTCACTTGAAGAAAAGAGTTTTAGATGCGAACTGGGAGAATAAAAACTTTTAATAAGCCCTTTTTACTCCGAATTTATATTGGTTGAATTTTGAATACCAATATCTAAATTAAAAGAGAGAAGGAAAAAAACAAAAATTCCAAGGCTTATGTCACAGGCTTGACCAAGGGTTGATTTGGGATACATAAATTTGGATTTTGACCCTACCTTTAGGCTTTTCATTTTAACTTTCTACATTGACGCGGTTTAGTCCTTGGAATTGGGATTCCTAAAAGGTGGAGAATTGAGAAAAAGAGAGCATCCGCCAATTGGACATTGCCTCTTTTCCTTTCAACTTTTTGTCTGTTTCAGACTCCTCCTTTCACTATTCCGACATTAATGTACAAGTTTCTATCAGACAGCTCTACAATTCGTTGGAAATGACAAACCAAAATTTACGACTATTCTTTTTACTTCGGCATAGTGTTATTTGATTGCTAAAACAAATATGCTTATGATAATAATCGGGAATCGACGACAGTGATCCAAAATTTTAAATTGAAATACAATGTTACAAATTCAAATCTAATGATCTCATATGTACGAGGAACTCGAGGGCCAAGGTGGGGATAAGATATTATTCAGGTTAGCCAAGCTGCCAAGGCGCATGACTTGGGCCAAGTAAAGCACATCGAGAACGAATAAGGTAGAGTTTTGTTGGATGAGGACTTATATATCGAAGATGGCAGATTTGTTGCGCAAGTCAAATGTATATAGTGTGAATGAGTCACAACTACTATACCAAAAATTATAACAGCCACCAAATAATAAATAAGACAATAAAACAACAATAAAAGAAACACTAGAATTTACGAGGTTCGGCTAATTTTGCCTACTCCTCGGACACAACCAATATTTTATTCCACTCCAAAATACAAGTGAAATAATACTAAAGAGAGCAGATACAAATGTCTTAAGAAGATAAGAAGGCAAATGAGAGGTGTGTTTAAACATTAGGCCTCCTTTTATAGGAAAATATTCCCCCAAACTTAAGTCTCCCACCGATGTGGGAGTTTTGCCAAATTTCAACAAATCTCCACCTTGGCAAAATTCCACATCTTCAATTTTCTCTCGGTAACAAATTTTATTTGTGTCTTCATCTTCAATCTTCAATGTTGATCAAATCCAAACAATGTTGAAACTTGACCGCAGTCACCACTTTTGTCAACATATCAGCAGGATTCTCTGTAGTATGAATTTTCTTCACCGTGACTCCACCTTCTTCTATGATTTCTCGTACAAAATGATATCGAACATCAATGTGCTTCGTCCTTGCATGATAAACTTGGTTCTTCGCTAATTGAATAGCATTTTGGCTATCACAAAAAATTGTGATACCTTTTTGTTCAACACCAAGCTCCTTTAGCAATCCTTGAAGCCAAATTGCCTCCTTCACAGCCTCTGTAATAGCCATATACTCTGCCTCTGTTGTAGACAAAGCAACTGTTGACTGCAAAGTAGACTTCCAACTAACTGGTGCCTTTGCAAAAGTAAACACATAACCAGTAGTTGATCTTCGTTTGTCCAGATCACCCGCAAAATCTGAGTCACAATATCCAACTACAGACTGATTGCTTTCCTGCTCAAAAACTAACCCAACATCTACAGTATTATGAATATACCGTAGAATCCACTTCACAGCTTGCCAATGCTCCTTTCCTGGATTATGCATATATCTGCTAATAACTCCAACAGCTTGTGAAATGTCAGGTCTCGTACAGACCATTGCATACATCAAGCTACCAACAGCATTTGCGTATGGTACCTTTGACATATACTCTCGTTCAGCTTCATCCATTGGCGACATAGTAGTACTTAGCTTAAAATGGGGAGCAAGTGGAGTACTAACTGGCTTAGTCTTGTCATCTATGCCAAAACGTTGCAGTACTCTCTTCAAATATTCTTTCTGAGATAAACAGAGTTTCTTTGAACGTCTATCTCTTATTATCTCCATGCCAAGAATTTTCTTCGCCTCACCCAGATCCTTCATCTCGAACTCCTTCTTCAGTTGAATCTTCAACTTATCAATTTCTTCCGAATTCTTGGAAGCTATCAACATATCATCAACATATAGGAGAAGATATATAAAGGAACCATCTTTAAGCCTGCGCAAATACACACAATGATCGTATTTGCTTCTCTTGTACCCTTGCTGCAACATAAACTTGTCAAATCGCTTGTACCATTGTCTAGAAGATTGTTTCAATCCGTACAATGATTTTTCAAGTTTGCACACCATATTTTCCTTTCCAGCAACTTTGAATCCTTCTGGCTGAGTCATGTAGATTTCCTCCTCCAAGTTTCCATGTAAAAACGCAGTTTTTACATCCATCTGAACTAGTTCCAAATCCAATTGTGCTACCAAAGCCAACATAATTCTAATGGAGGAATGTTTTACAACTGGAGAAAATACTTCATTGTAATCAATTCCCTCCTTTTGAGCATATCCTTTGGCCACCAATCTTGTTTTGTAGCGAACATCTTCTTGGTTAGGAAATCCTTCTTTCTTTGCAAATACCCATTTGCACCCAATTGCTTTCTTTCCCTTCGGGAGATTGGCCAATCTCCATGTATGATTCTGATGAAGGGACTGTATTTCATCATTCATGGCAATCCTCCACTTATCTTCTTCTGAACTTTGGACTGCGTCTTTATAAGTGGCAGGAACATCATCAGCTGCAATTGCGGTTGCACAAGCAACTGTCTCTATGAGACGAACAGGTTTCGTTATTTTCCTTTTTGGCCTGCTGGTTGCTATTGATTCAAGTTGTTGTTGAGGTTCCTGAGTTGGAATCTCCTCTACTGGCTCTCCTTCCAGAGGATAATCTTCATTTGTTTCCTCCTCTGCTTCTTGTGTAGGAAAAATAAATTTTCCCTCAAACTCCACCTGCTTAGAAGCACCATCATCTTGTTTGGTATCTTCATTTGTTACCTTGTTTACCATAGCAGATTCATCGAAGGTAACATCCCTGCTGAATATTACTTTCTTTGTCATAGGACACCATAAGCGGTATCCTTTGACTCCAGAAGTAATCCCCATAAAAATAGCCTTCTTTGCCCTTGGATCCAATTTTGACTCTGTCACATGATAATATGCAGTTGAGCCAAACACGTGCAAAGAGTCATAATCTACAGCAGGCTTTCCATACCATTTTTCAAATGGTGTCTTGCCATCAATAGCAGCAGATGGTAAGCGATTAATGAGGTGGCATGCATATGTAATTGCCTCAGCCCAAAATTCTTTGCCCAAGCCAGCATTGGACAACATACACCGTACCTTCTCCAGCAAGGTCCGGTTCATGCGTTCTGCCACTCCATTCTGTTGTGGTGTATGTCTGACAGTAAAGTGTCGGACGATGCCATCATTTTCACAGACCTTATTGAAATGATCATTTTTGTATTCACCTCCATTATCTGTGCGAATACACTTGATCCTCCTGCCTGTTTGATTCTCCACCATCGTCTTCCATTTGAGAAAAATTCCCAACACTTCATCTTTGCTCTTCATTGTATACACCCATACTCTTCGGGAAAAATCATCAACAAAGGTTACAAAATAGTGCTTCCCACCCAATGAAGGTGTTTTGGAAGGACCCCAAACGTCAGAGTGTACATAATCCAGAATGCCTTTAGTATTATGGATTGCTGTACCAAATTTAACCCTTGTCTGTTTTCCTTTGACACAATGCTCGCAAAACTCCAAATTGCAAGCCTTTACCCCTTTCAACAATCCTTGATCTGATAGAGTTTTCAAGGATTTTCCTCCAGCATGTCCCAAGCGCATGTGCCATAGCCTGGTTGCTTTTTCCTCTTTGTCGTCACTGGACGTCACTGTCGCTGTCCCAATAACTGTACTACCATGATAGCGGTACATGTTATTGTTCTTCCGATTAGCCTTCATTACCACTAGTGCACCAGAGCATACTCTCATCACTCCATTTTCTGCAATGATTTTGAACCCTTTTGATTCCAGGGCTCCCACAGAGATGAGATTTTTCTTCAAACCCGGTACATATCGAACATCTGTTAATGTTCTGATCATCCCATCATGGTTCCTTAATCGTATTGAACCAATTCCATATGAGGTAAGAGGGCTGTTATCCGCTGTTTGGACGACTCCATATTCTCCTTCTTGAAAGTCCACAAACCAATCCCTGTTGGGACACATATGATAGCTACAAGCCGAGTCCATCAACCATATGTCTGATGACGTTGACGGCTCTGTTGTAACTAATGAGAAATCTGAATCATCACAATCAGCTACATTTGAATCCATAATGGCCTTTCCATTGTTATGTTTGGCCTTATTATTCAACTTCGGACAGTCTTTCTTCCAGTGCCCCTTTTCTCGACAAAAGGCACATTCATCTTTGGTGGGTTTAGATCTTGACTTAGATCTTCCTTTCCTTGTCCTCGTTTGATTTTGAGAACGACCCCTCACGAACAGTGCTTCTCCTTCTCCGCCCTTCTGTTTTTCTCGCTTTCTTTGTTCATAGCTGTACAAAGCCGAACAAACTTCTCTGAGAGAAACTTCGTCATTTCCATGGAGTAGAGTAGTTTCAAGGTGCTCGTACTCGTCAGGAAGTGACGCCAACAACATCAAGGCCAAGTCACCATCATCATAAGTTGTATCCATATTTTGCAAATCTGTGACCAACTTATTGAAACTGGTGATATGTTCATTCATCGTGGTACCAGGAACATAGGTGAAGTGAAACAGTCTCTTCTTCATGTACAATTTATTTTGACTGTTTTTCTTCAAAAATTTATCCTCCAGTATTTTCCATAATTAACTAGCAGAAGTTTCCTTTGTGTATGGATATTTCTGCTCTCTAGCAAGGTAGGATCGAATGGTACCGCAAGCAACACGGTTGATAATTCTCCAATCTTCTTCTCCAATATCATCTGGTCTCTTTTCTTCAATAGCAAGATCTAGCCCTTGTTGAAAAAGGACATCTAGAACCTCGCCTTGCCACATCCCAAAATGTTCGGACCCGTCAAAAATTTTTACCGCAAATTTCGCATTTGACACAATTCTTGTCATAAGCGAAGATGACAATGATGACGTATTGTTGACATTTGATGTAGATTCTTCTTGTTTATTGTCTCCCATCTTTGACACAAATATTATTTAATAGCTGACGACACAAATAACGATTATTTCCTTTCTGGTGTGGAAGATCAAACTAAGCTGCAACCACAGAGCATACTCAAACAGAACCTTGACTCGGTTGCCAAGATAAATCTTTTCTGATGTGAAAGATCAGACTATGCTGCAACCACAGATCATACTTAGACAGTACCTTGGCTTTGATACCAGTTGTTGCGGAAGCCAAATGTATATAGTGTGAATGAGTCACAACTACTATACAAAAAATTATGACAGCCACCAAATAATAAATAAGACAATAAAACGACAATAAAAGAAATATCAGAATTTATGAGGTTCGGCTAATTTTGCCTACTCCTCGGACACAACCAATATTTTATTCCACTGAAAAATACAAGTGAAATAATACTAAAGAGAGAAGATTCAAATGCCTTAAGAAGATAATACGGCAAATGAGAGGTGTGTTTAAATCCTAAACACTAGGCCTCCTTTTATAGGAAAATATTCCCCCAAACTTAAGTCTCCCACCGATGTGGGAGTTTTGCCAAACTTCAACAAGACCTACTTCCATAGTCTCTTGAACGATGGGGGAGATAGGAGCATTTTACTGGGTGATTTAGAACTCTCCGAGAGTCGTTATGACTTTGCGTATTATAGGCGGATTAGAGTTGATGAAGTTGAGGGAGCAATACGTAAGATGATCAGAGACAAAGCGACCGGGCCGGATGAAATCCCGGTGGAGTTTTGGAAGAGTGCAGGCAAGGCAGGTTGGGGTAGCTCACTAGGATATTTAATGTCATTTTTAGAACGAAAAAGACGCCCAAAGAGTGGAGGTGGAGTACGATGGTTCCTGTATACAAGAATAAGGATGACATCCAGAATTGCACTAACTATCGGGGTATTAAGTTGCTTAGACATACTATGAAATCCTATGAGAGAGTGGTAGAGCTAAGGATGAGGAGTAGTGTGTCTATTTCCGAGAATCAGTTTGGGATTATGTCGGGGTGTTCGACTACAGAAGCTATCCACCTTGTTATGAGATTGATAGAGCAGTATAGGGAGAGAAAGAAGGACTTGCATATGGTGAAATACGATAAAGTTCTGAGGGAGGTTTTGTGGAGATGTTTGGAAGCTAGAGGTGTACATGTTGCCTACATTAGATTGATTGAGGACGTGTATGATAGAGTAAAGACGACCCGAGTGAGGACGGTGGATGGGAACTCGGACCATTTTCCAATTATGATGGATTGCATCAAGGGTCGACACTCAGTCCGCTTTTGTTTGCTCTGGTGATGGACGTACTGACACGCCACATCCAAGGGGAGGTGTCGTGGTGCATGTTATTTATATACGATATTATATTGATTGACGAGACACGCGGTGTGAACGTGCAATTAGAGGTATGGAGGTAGACACTGGAATCTAAAAGTTTCAAGTTGAGCAGGACCAAGACAAAATACTTGGAGTGTAAGTTCCGTGGTGAGACTCAAGGAGAGGAAGGGAAGGTGAGGCTAGACTCGCAGGTCATCCTTAGGAGAGGGAGTTTTAGGTACCCTGGGTCTATTATTAAGGGGGGTGGAGATTGATGAAGATATCACACATCGTATTGGGGTGGATGGATGAAATGGAGACTCGCTTCCGGTGTTTTATGTGACAAGTAGGTGCCCTTGAAACTTAAGGGTAAGTTATACAGAGTGGTGGTCAGACCAACGATGTCGTATGTGTCTGAGTGTTGGACAATCAGGATCGCTCATGCCCAGAAGATGAAGGTAGTAGGGATAACGATATTGAGATATATATGTGCGGGTACACCAAGTTAGAAATGAGGTTATCCGCGACAAGGTGAATATGGCCTCTATTGAGGACAAGATGCGGGAAGCACGACTTAGGTGGTTTGATCATATGAGGAGGAGCACAGACACCCCGGTGAGGAGGTATGAGAGGTTGACATTGGAGGGCCTAAGGAGAGGTAAAGGTAGGCTAAAGAAGAGGTACGGAGAGGCGATTAGGCAATACATGGCGTAGTTTCAGCTAATCGAGGACATGACCCTTGATAGAAAGGTATGGAGGTCGATGATTAGGGTAGTAAAGTAGGTATTCTAGAGTTTGGCATGCAGTCTCGCTTTCTATTGGTAGTAGGCTTCTGTTGTTTTCTTTCATTGTTGATCACCTTACTATCTTGTTGTTTTTATCATGCTATTATATGGATTTTTCGTCTGTCCCTTTTTGTCTATATTTTCATTAATGTGATGCTTATGCTTTCCTGAGCCGAGGATCTATTGGAAACAATATCTCTATCCTCACAAGGTAGGGGTAAGGTCTGCGTATACACTACCCTTCCCAGACCCCAAAGTGTGAGATAATACTGGGTATGTTGTTGTTGTTCTTGTTGTTGTAGTTAGGAAATTTTACCTCTTATAGCAAAGGTTGATACCTTATTTATTATAAATAAATACCTTTTTTAAAATTATCTCCTATAGCTACCTTTTAATTTTTATAGCAAAATATCTATTTACGGCCAATTCTTACCTTTAAGCCATTAAATACGTTGTGTATTATTTTTCTCTCACAAAATTACCATATAGGAAGTAAACTTCTCTCTCCACGATCTCTCTCTCCAATTCTCTCAGTCATAGTACCATTCTCTTCCCCATTCTCTTTATCAACGATTCTCCATTAGTTCATCTCCATTATCTCTCTCAATTTTCAACTTTTTTTTGCTCTAAAGAGTTGTGGTAAGTAGAAACAATGATCTGGAAAATAAAAAAGATAAAGGAGAAACAAAGAACTAGAGAAATACAAGTGAGATCTCAAATTTTTCAAAGCAAAAATGAGAGATTCACTACCTGGACGACTCAGAGGGCGCTGGTACCGGCAGCGACGCCCCACATGGTGGCGGCCTGGATATCGGTGGATTGGTGATGGAGTTTGGGGCTAAAGAACTTGAAGAGTCTGTTACTTTTTTATTTTATTTTATTTCATTGTATCTCGTTGCATGCGTTGTATTCATTGTCTTTAGTATTTTCTACTTTTTCAATATATTCACTATATTTAACTGTATTCAATGTAATTATATAATTTTAAAGCTTCACTTTATTTCACTGTTTTGTCCAGCAGTATATATTTAGCAGTATGTATTCAACGTATTGTAGAATATATTAATATATTTTTTAATTAATATACTTTATGTATTCGGATGTATATATGTATTCAATTGTATCTGCAGTATGTATTCATATATTTTTGCATTATAGATGACCAGCTATACTTCATGTGTTCAATAGATTTTTTATGTATTTAACTGTATTCAATGTAATTATATAATTTCAATATATAAATCTATTTGTAACGATACCACTAAAAAATATTTTAGTAAAGATATCACTAATAAAAAGAAAGGATGGATTGAATCTCTTAAAATTGTTCTATTTTTGGGCTGTTTTCAGTTGAGAATCTTTTCTATAACTGGAAATACAAATTTTGTGTGTTATAATTGAGTTTTTTGAGTAATATTAGGAGTTTATCGCCTTAATTGATTTATATACCGTTTTAAACAGCTAAAGACCTTTTTTCGCAAATTTCGTTACTGTATTCACGAATACATCTCGGGAATACATATGAATACAATCTATACGTTAGCCGTAATTCCCTTTTCCCGCTGACTTTTCCTATTGTATTCATGAATACATTAGCTTAAATACAATGAATACACTATTTAACCAAATTAAAACATAACTATATGAAGTAATTTAGTAAATGATAGCTATAGCAAGAAAATAATCACTAAAACATAGTGGTTTCTGAAATTTCTCCTGTAATTATTAGGCCAAATACATATACAACCCATTCAACTTGGTACCATTTTTTATTTTGGCACTCTATCTCTGCCTTGTTCCATTTTGGCCCTTCAACTCTATTTTATATGTTCCATTTTGGTCATCCAACTCTATTTATTATGTTCCACTTTAACACAAAAGCTAAAACCAGTACAAAAAATATAGCATGTATACACAAATCTGAGGTATAATAAATATCCAATTAAATGTTGACACCTGATTTTTTCATCCATATCAAACGGGACAATATTAAAATACCTGAAGCCGACCATATTTTTTGTGGGTTTATTTCATCTGAACGGGCCAGTATGAAATCGACAGATGAAAGGTTTGGAACTTAGAGAATGAATATGGGTCATAGTGGATGAAAAAATACGGCCAGGTTCGAGTATTTTAGTATTGACCCATTTGACATGGATGAAAAAAATAAGGTGACAACATTTAATTGGATATTTATTACACCTCATATTTGTGTATACGCACGCGCTATATTTTTTGCATTGGTTTTAACTTTTATGTTAAAGTGGAATATAAGAATTAGAGTTGGAGGGCCAAAATGGAACATATAAAATAGAGTTGAAGGGCCAAAATTGAACAAGACAGAGATAGAGTACCAAAATGAAAAATAAAGCCAAGTTAAATGGGCTGTAGATGTATTTGACCTAATTATTATTGGGTAAACTACCCTCTATAGCCCCTCAAAATTTTAATAGCCCATGTTTTGTCATACTTACAAAAGATGGCCCTTCGGCCCAAACGTATTGCATATAGTAGCCGAAAGGAATAAGCATGATAACATAAGTGTCTATAGCTCAGTGGTTAGAGTGCCTATTTCCTAAGTTGAAGGTCGCAGGTTTGACCCTCACTTGGCGCGATAGAGCAACTCCTTTTTGCCTTTTAAAATGTACTTCTGCATCTTATAAGTATTTTTATATATTTTTTTGTATAATAGCAAACTATTTTTGTATATTTTTTGCATAGTGACAGTCTATTTGTATATTTTTTGTATAGTAACAGTCTATTTGTATAGTGACAGCCTATTTTATATATTTTTTGTATAGTAACAACTTATTTTATATAGTGACGGTCTATTGTGTATATTTTTTGTATAGTGACAGTCTATTTTGTATATATTTTGTATAGTGAGAGCTAATTGTATATAAATTGTATAGTGACAGTCTATTTAGTATATTTTTGTATAGTGATAGACTATTTTGTACATATTTTGTATAATGACAGTCTATTTAGTATATTTTTTGTATAATGACATTCTATTTTTGTATATATTTTGTATAGTGACACTCTATTTGTATATAAATTGTATAGTGAAAGTCTATTTATATATAAATTGTATAGTGACAGTCTATTTTGTATAATTTTTGTATAATAACAGTATGTTTTATAGATATTTCAACTTTATGCATAATCATCTACTTTGTATTCCTCTCATTGAGAAACCAGCCACCAACGCGAAAATGTAATTCACATTTCCTTATTCTACTTAATTTTATTAACATCAACTTTAATATGCTCAGCAACAAGAGACTTCGCCAAAAAATCATCAGAAACCAATACTTCTGAGTTCATTACGAACTCTTATGGTATGACATTGTACACCAAATTGTGCATTGAAACACTTTCACCTTACTCAAACTCCATCCAAACAAACCTTAAAGAATTAGCTAATGCAGCACTTACAGTGAGCCTAAAAGGGGCTAAATCAATGACACCAATAAGAGAACACCATTTTTGTTTGTGATCTTTGTCATGGAAATACATATTATAATAACTGGTTGTGTTACTGTGCTAATTGTGATTTGGAACACATATCGAATGTGGAACTTCCAAATATGTCAACAAACCAAAAGAAAATTGTAATCAGGAAAGCAATTATTGAACCGGTCGTTAGTGCACCAACAAAAAGTACGATAAGGAAAATAGAGAAAAAAACAACTAAGAATCCTAGAAAAAATCCCAAAATGAAGCCAGATTCTCCGAACGAGAAACCAGAAAAAAATGGATGAAGAATTTGAATGGGCCTGATTTTGAAGAGAAAATGGGGAATGTAATGACTTGGATAAGTGCTGCTTTGACAGAAAAAGACGCTGAATTTCCGGCGAGGGAATTAATAATATTTTCGGCTAGGTTTTATTTTTAGGCTATAATTTGTATGAGTTAATTTGTGGGCTACCGAATGAAATTTGTTTTGCCAACGGGCTACAAATGATATTTCCTCATTATTATTTGTAAACGTCAAAAGGATCAGGAGCACTCTCAAACCATATTCATCAGAATGGGCTGGACCTCCTTTAACATCATGTTTAATAATAATGGGCTGAGGGCTCAACCTTTTCATATTGTTGAACTATTGTCACTTCAGCAGTTCAGTAATGGCAGCTTTGAGAAAAATGTTAGAAGAAATAATTCAAATTGCGGTCCATCCAACTACTTAAACTAAAAATAGTCGATAAAGGTATAATATATGCATAATTTATGTATTATATATATATATATATATATATATATATATATATATATATATATATATATATATATATATATATATATATATATATATATAGTATGTTATGT
>MU734827.1:14044-24979 GCA_026770625.1 Nicotiana glauca
GTTCTCGGTATTCTATTCACCCGGGCGCCGCGAAGATGTATCAGGACTTGCGGCAGCATTATTGGTGGCGTAGGATGAAGAAGGACATTGTTGCATATGTGGCTCGGTGTTTGAATTGTCAGCAGATCAAGTATGAGCATCAGAGGCCTGGTGGTGTGTTTAGGAGGATTGAGCTTCCCGAGTGGAAGTGGGAGATGATTACCATGGACTTCGTTACTGAACTTCCGGTGACCCGGAAGAAGTTTGATGCTATTTTGGTCATTGTTGATAGGCTGACCAAGTCAGCTCATTTCATTCCTATTGCCACCACCTATTCATCGGTGAGACTAGCTGAGATCCACATCCGAGACATTGTTCGCCTTCATGGGGTGCTGACATCTATCATTTCGAACCGAGGTACGCAGTTTACTTCGCGCTTTTGGAGAGCAGTTCAGCAGGAGTTAGACACCCAGGTTCAGTTGAGCACAGCATTCCATCCTCAGATGGACGGTCAGTCCGAGAGGACTATTAAGATATTGGAGGATATGCTCCAAGCCTGTGTTATTGATTTCGGAGGCTCTTGGGACTAATTTCTACCTTTAGCAGAGTTCTCCTACAACAACAGCTACCAGTCCAGCATTCAGATGGCTCCTTATAATGCGTTGTATGGTAGGCTATGTCGGTCTCCAATCGGATAGTTTGAGCCGGGAGAGGCTCGGTTATTGGGTACAAATTTAGTCCAGGAGGCCTTAAATAAGGTCAAGATCATTCAGGACAAGCTTCGTTTGGCTCATTCGCGACAAAAGAGTTATGTGGATCGCAAGGTTCGAGATGTAGCTTTCATGGTTGGCAAGCGAGCATTGCTCCTTGTATCGGCTATGAAGGGCGTGATGAGATTTGGGAAGAAGGGCAAGCTTAGCCCTAGGTTTATTAGTCCATTTGAGATTCTTGATCGCGTGGGAGAGGTGGCTTACAGGCTTGCCTTGCCACCTAGCTTGTCAGCCGTGCTTCCAGTGTTTCATGTGTCTATGCTTCGGAGGTATCATAGAGATCCTACCCACGTGTTAGATTTCAGCACTGTCCAGTTGGACAAGGATCTGTCCTATGAGGAGGAGCCACTAGCTATTCTAAACCGGCAGGTTCGACAGTTGAGGTCGAAGAGTTTTCCTTCAGTGCGTGTTCAGTGGAGAGGTCAGCCTCCTGAGGCATCGACCTGGGAGTCCGAGTCTGATATGCGGAGCCGATACCCTCATCTATTTCCTGACTCAGGTGCTTCTTTCTTTTGTTCGTTCGAGGACGAACGATTGTTTTAGAGGTGGAGAATGTAACGACCCAAAGGGTCATCATCGTATTTCTCCCTTTTTCCGTGCTTCCGAGGCCTTGGAAACCTCATTTTTGGTTACCTCGATTTGCGTGCGCAGTCCGGGCGCGAAGCCAGAAAGTTTTTATGTTAAAATATGTGAATTATGTGAAAAATTTAAAGAATTTTGATACTAATATTGATATAGTTGATTTTAGTTAATATTTTGGGTAAGCGGACCCGGACCGGTGATGTGACAGTCCCGGGAGGTCCGTAGAAAAATATGGGACTCGGGCATGTGCCCGGAGTCGAAATCCGAGGTCCAGAACCCGAGTAAAAGAATTTTTCTGTTAAATTATTTTCTGAAATTATTAAGGAAAAATGGAAATGAAAATGAGTTAGAAAATATAGGTATCGGGCTCGTATTTTGGTTCCGACGCCCGGTACAGGTCTTAAATATGCGTTAAGCGCTTTCTGTGAAATTTGGTCGAAATCGGACGTCGTTTGACGTGTTTCGGACCTAAATATCTAAAGTTGGAAGTTTATGAACTTGAAATGAAAAATGATGATCTTGAGGCTTGATTCTTTGATTTTGATGTTATTTTGGCAATTTGATCGCTCGAGCAAGTTTGTAGGATGTTATTGAGTTAGTGTGTGTGTTTGGTTGGGAGCCCCGAGGGCTCGGGTGTGATTCGGAGGTGTTTCGGTCTGGTTTTACACTTAGAAAAATTGCAGAAATTGAGTTCAGCTGTTGCAGACAGGTTCTTCAGCGCGTTCGCGGCTTCTTCATCGCGTTCGCGGAGCTTCTCCAATTTCCTTCATTGCGTTCGTAGCCTTTCTCCGCGTTCGCATAGAGTCAAGTGACTCTGGGATGCTCAACCTTCTTTTCTCTTCGCGTTCGCGACCCGTACTCTCACGTTCGCGTAACACCCTGAGCTCTTTCATCGCGTTCGCGTGTAGTCCCACGCGTTCACGTAGAACAACCCACAGGACCCCCCCCAGATTCCTTCTTCGCGTTCGCACACTTCCAATCGCGAACGCGATGCCCCTGACCAGTCTTCATCGCGAACGCGTCACTTGTGTCGCGATCGCGAAGGGTTATTTCCTTCAGTGAATTTTCTTAAAAACAGAACAGTGTGCACGGGATTTTTCTCACTTTTTCACACGGGCTCTCCTCTTTCACACTCCATAGACGATTTTCAAGCTCCTCTTTCTCCATATCTCTTTGGGTAAGTATTCTTAACTTCATTATCTCCTAATTCTTTCATCTAAACATTAATTTCCTAGCCCTAAATCATGAATTCAAGGTAGAAAATGGGGGTTTTGGGTAGAACTAGGGCTTTGGGAATTTTGGGTGATTCAACCTCAATTTGGGGTCGAATCTTGAAACAAATTGCATATTTGAACTCGTGGGGTTATGGGTGATTGGATTTTGGTCCGAGCCTCGAGTTTGGACCATGTGGGCCCGGTGTCGGATTTTGGTATTTTTGGAAGAATGATAGAAAATTCATTTCTAGGCTATGGGATTATGTTGTTGAGCCTCAATTGATATTATTGAATTAATTTTGCCTAGATATCATTGTTTCGGAGTTGGATTCTAGAGGAAAGGCGGTGTTAGAGACTTGATTGCTATTTTCGGACCGAGGTAAGTGTTTGATCTAACTTTGGCTTGAGAGAATAGGATTAGAGTATCATAAATTGCTATTTGTTAAATGATCGCGTGCGGTGTATAGGCATGGTGACGAGTATCTATACACCAGAGTCTAGCATGACCGTGGGTCTTTGTTTATACTTGTTTTTGGTATATTTTGGAACTCTTCCAAACTATTTAATGATTTCTACATAATGTGAAGAGTTTAAGGATAAATTATGAAATGTCAATACTTTGGAGCGTTGGCTCGAACAATAAAAATACTATTGATTATGAGATGAAAGTATTGGAAAGAGTTGTGATTAATCCCTTGCCGGGATGGTTTGAGTATATTGAATATCTCCCTTGTCGGGATGTGAAAGTTGTTGTTATTGTTCCCTCGCCGGGATTTTGTTGTTTACTTGTGTTTTTCCCTTGCGGGACATTTCTTATTATTGTTTATTCCTCTCGCCCGTTTGGTTGTGATTGCTGTTTGGGTGAGGAAGAGTGATAATGCACGAAGGGTCATTCCGTGCCATTTTTGATTATATATGCACGAAGGCTCTTTCCGTGCTGTGTTTTGACTATTTATGCATGAAGGGACATTCTGTGCTCTAATTTGACTATATTTGCACGAAGGGTTATTCCGTGCCATGAAATGAGAGTTATGTGAGGGAAATCACGAAGGGTGATGCCGTGCATTTTATTCGATTGCTTTGGGTGAGGATGAGAGTAAAAGCACGAAAGTTGATGCAGTGCAACTATTGAATTTCTTATTCTTTGGCAGTTATTATTGTGCCATGTTTCTTAATTACGTTGATGACTTTTATATTCGGAGTGTACTTCCCCCATGGCTTGTTTCCTTCCCTTTTTACTGTTTAGTTTTCGGTATTTTTTTTCCTTCTATTGCATATATATATGTTGAACTGCACAGGTTGAATTGGTAGTCCTGTCTAGCCTCGTCACTACTTCGCCGGGGTTAGGCCAGGCACTTACCAGCACATGGGGTCAGTTGTGCTGCTACTACACTTCTGTGCTTTTTGCACAGATCACGGTACTGGAGCAGCTTTTGGACCACAGCAGTAGTACACTGAGCGGGAGCTGACTTCAGTACAGGGACTTACGAGGTAGCCTAGCTAGCGTTCGCAGGCCGAAGTCCCTTCCTTATTTCTGTTTGTTTTCATTGTATCGAGACAGACATATGTATTTTCTTTTCATTCAGACTTGTTTGTAGTACTCTTTAGCAGTCCGTGGGCTAGTGACACTAGATTTTGGGTAGAGATATATTTTAAACTTCCGCAATTGTTTTCATTTTATTAACAATTACCGATAGGAACTTCTTATTAGCTAAAGTCTTATTCCATCACTTTCATATACTGCCAACGATAAATAAAACACGCGATAAACCGTAACCATTCCTTAGGTCACCCATACATGAAGCCACTTCCTTGTTGACTAATACCACAACAGATTTTCGGGCCAAACCTCGATATAAACCCTCTAATCAGCTGAAATCACATCTACTCGCATTCATTAATGACTCCAACGATCACCTCGAATTCAAACACACCACTCTGGTGATATGACACCTCATCACAGGCCTAAGCCCCAACTTGCATAATCCACGCACCAATGATGGGTGGTCTGAACATACTCAAAACATGACAAATGACTCCAACAAAAGAGCTGTAACTCAAAATCCTCAGAAACCAGGAAGCAAGACATACCAAGTAACATATGGCAAACTATTCTCAACATCACACTGTTGCGGCGTGCAACTCGATCCAAATAACATACCCGTGGAGGCGT
Source organism: Nicotiana glauca (assembly GCA_026770625.1). Lineage (NCBI taxonomy): Eukaryota > Viridiplantae > Streptophyta > Magnoliopsida > Solanales > Solanaceae > Nicotiana > Nicotiana glauca. The sequence goes on from MU734827.1 coordinate 18,763, forward strand.
GCCACCCGATCCACACAAATATCTCACATAGGAAGATGCACATCGAGCCAAATTTGCTCATTATAACACCAAGTATCGATCGTAAGCATACTGAGTGCATAATGATATCTACTTATAGCGTTGTAAGCTACAAAACTCAACTTCCACTATGAATCTCGATAGCACCGCACTATACGTGCCCACAGTCCGAAAATCATAATGCCTCACAGCACAGAAAAAACAACTCATAGATCTCCCCAGATCACTAGCAGGTTCAATAACGATCGAATCAACCTATCCTTCATCAATACAATTTGGGGCCAACCAAGCCAACTCAAGCGAAACACGTATCCAATCAGCTTACTAACAAACTCATTACCAAGAAGCCTGAAGTTGCTCCTTCCACTACTATAACTTCTGCCGGAGCCGTGCGATGCGGTGCCCGACACCAAATCAATATCGAAATCCACAATCTCACCCGGCGACATGCCCGACCATAAGGAATGCATCCGAAAAAGTCTTTCAATACCGGAACTGAATCAATGGTAGAAACCTCTATACTGACATCCGTCACAAAGACCCAATTAAGGAAAGCAATCCTTCCCAGCCGTCCGCTGATCTTTGGAATACCAACCACTCTGCTATAACATAATCCGATGCACCTCACCACACAACCGGTTGCATTTTCCAACATAGCCCATAGCACAATAGTCTAGAATAACCCACATTGCGACAACCAATCTACAACTCAACAACATATACAAAATCTAACCTACCAACAAAGAAGGATCCACTCAGGCCTCCAATCCCAATAGCCGCTAACGGTACCAATATACATTATCCACAACTGCTACTTAGACTGAACATGAGAACTCCCGGTCTCCAGCTCCACATAGCACACAAATTACTATGCCTGATCCCAAATTCTGCGATATAAATACATATTACACCTCGAGTACCCAGTCATTCTTCGAAGATATTCTAAAATTCTCCTGTGCCATCAAACACACTCAGATATCAGCAGTCGATTTAGCAAGAAAGTGCAGCAATACTACCGAAGTATCATCATTCTAATCACATTACCCTTCTTTCGAGACATATACTCTCGTCAAATCACTTCCAATTAGCAGTACCATTTCCTTGATTACCCGAGGCTACCCGTTGCCTAAATATTTTATGAACTTCTTTTCAGAACTAAACTGAAACCTCGCACATGCCAGTCTCGATCCTCTACAACACACCACATATACCATACCCTCCAAGGGTAACATGAGAACTTTTATCTCCCTTCCGCGCCGCAAACATCGACGCACTCAACTAGTCAAGAACTTTCATTGATCCCATTTAGAAGAAAAATCATTACACACTCCATGCTTCACATACCCATAAAAAATATACTCATCTTCAAACCACGGTAAAACCCAACAAGAACATCTCTGCCAACTCCAGTTGTACAAGCTAAACTGCCAGGACTGAATCCTTCTGTCTGAACCAAGCTGAGCAAGCAGTCAAAACCCAAGAGCATTGCTGCAAAATGCCTGTAAAAGCTCATTACCTCGAACACATACAAAAAATTAATCATACCCTCACCATGCCGATTTGGTCTATTATCAAGCTATTCCGTCTATCAAATTTCTCTTTTTGTTCATCATCCACTTGATATTTCTCCCTCGCTATAGCATCAAAATGCCTCAATCCAGGATCACCACAGGAGATTCGAACATAAGACCACACTGTCTAAGCCCCATAGTCCACCGAATACTCTCCCAATGCTTCCCAGAAATACCACGTTCTAGAATACTTTACTTGAAGAACTTCCTGCGAATCTGAAATTCATTACCTACTTTCCAGAAACTGATACATAGAATCCCATAATTAACATAAAATACCACAAGTCTTGATCCTTTTCTAATGAAAACACAGTCCCTAGCCACATACCCAACCTTAAGACACCTGATTATTACATGCCAAATCTTGGACACAATAAAACCATTCTCGAGAGTCATTCACTCTTACACAACTGTAAATTATCTGACTTAACGAACAAAACTACTTATGCCTTATTAGCACCGTGACATCGCAAAACGTGATCTCATACCAATACAAACAACCATCTTCCTTCTCTATACACTGAGCATTCTTTATCAATAACAGCTCAAGACATCCTATTATTTTCACACACCTACGAAGCATCGTATAACCTTTATCAAAATTTTTCCTTCACACGTGCCATCCCCGGCTCAATTTCTGCAACCAGAACTGATCATAGCACATAACCATGCGATCAGCTAATCAACAACAACCTCCCCAACTTGGCTCAAAGCCATCTATCAGGACACATTTAATAACCCGTAATACTTTTACTCTAATGATGCCATAATATTATAGTGAGATTAGAGTCAAATCATCTACTAGTTTATGAAAACACATATCATCTAGTACTATAATCCTCTGCAAACCTCGCATTTATCCCCACATCAGTTGGGTCCACTCTTTTAAGCGACCCAAAATTTTCAAATTACACACGTACCTTTCAATTACACATGGGATCTTTTAACGGACACATAAAGATCATACCACTCAAGAACACTCCGCAGGAGATAGCCCACCTGCTTCACTCCGTTTAGTACTTCAGCACACTTTCCACCGTCATACACATAACCCAGTCATTTAGTCTTCCTGAGTCCGAACTCATTCCGCCACAAGTATTGCACTTAACTTCCAACTAGGAGATACGAAAATATTCTTCACGCGCCCCTAACTCGGGCTACACATCGAATCACAATTGGAATCGAACACTTAACAGTTCACCTACTATCCAGCAGACTCCTTCGTCACTACCAAGTCATATAGATACACCTCGCAATACTAACATACTCATCACATGGACATACAACCGCCATTCCGGCTAAGAGGGACAATACCTAACATATAAGTTCAAAACATTTGCTCACACAATCAGCACCTCGGTGCTCAAGCCATAGGTAAAGATCCGGCATCAAGTCCTCCAGACTGGCCCAACATCAAGCTCACGGAGATCACTTCTCGCCCCTTGATCAAGGAATCACAAGCCATCAAGGCACATACAATACTGAGCGCTCACGTGGGCATACAGACGTGTGGAAGGAATTTCAAGAGTTATATCTCAAGCTGAATCAAGTACGCATGATAAGAATTCCAAGAAAGTGAAGTTTTCCTAAAGGTTCTGCAGCCTCTCGAGGATAAATACAGACGTCTCTGTACCGATCCGCGAGACTCTACCAAACCTGCTCATGACTCGTGAGACCTAGTAACCTAGGCTCTGATATCAACTTGTCACGACCCAAATTCCCAAACCCGATCGTGATGGTGCCTCTCGTGAAGACAATGCCAGCCAAAAGAACAACAATGCCCCTTTTTAACAATTAATAAACATAAATGAATGCATAATACGACTTAATGGCATTAATAGCCAACATTTACCACCCAACACAACCCGACTGGGGTGTCACAAGTCACGAGCATCTAAAGAAGCCTGAACACAACTACAGATTCTATAAATTTACATGAATCAAATTTAAAATCAAAGAAGGAAAAATCAGGTGCTGCGGACGCTGGCGGTCACCTTACTCTGCTACAATAGTGATACTTTCAATCAGCTCAAAACCCGCTACTAGGTGAACAATACCTGCAACTGCACACGAGGTGCAAGGAGTAAAGTGAGTACTTCAACTCAATGAGTAATAAGAGTAAATAATAACTGAGCGGTAAGAAAACACGTAAAGCACTCCATCATGCTATATAGGACAGTAAGACCCTTGAGAAAATAGTAATTCCATGAAAATTCTTTAGAAAATATCTGGCTCAGTTAAAAAACTCTTTTGAAAATATCATTTTCCCAACAGTCAAGCAATTGAATGCATAATCAGATAGTGCAAGTCCGCACATAAGTCAGCCCCTCGGGCACAACACTCCATTAACAAATAACACCAGGGTATCTGGTAACAGTGCAAGAAATAGCATGGATGCCAATGATATGAGAGTGCTGAATGTCATGCCACGTAGTACAAACAGGAACCAATGCATGAATGCAGTGCAATGCACATTACTGCTGCGGCGCGCAGCCCGATCCATTTGGGTACCCGCGCTCACTGTGGGGGTTCAGACTCCGGAGGGGCTCCTACAGCCCAAGTGCAATATAAATATCATACCGCTGCGGCGTGCAGCCCAATTCATCCTCAGTCCAGAATATGCATATGAGCCACTAGGGCGATGTCAAGTAATAGTTCTCTGCTCCAAACATCAGAAAATGTCGTTTAAGTTTTAAAACCTTAGAAGTATGTCTGGACATTTCAAAGTAGTGTTTAACTCAGGACTGAAATCATTTAACATGCCAAGTATTATGGAAACAGTGATAATAATTCCTAAAGGGTTCAATCAGCTGGCACGAGGCCCAATTACGACAATTAATCCATTTTTATAAGGATGTCAACTAGCTTCAATCAATTAGGTAGTTATTTCATTAAGCGGGACGGAACAAGTCACAATCCCTAACGGTGCTCTATCCTACGCCCATTATCCGGCGTGCAAGTCACCTCAATACAACACTATGATGTGCAAATCCGAGGTTTCAAACCCTCAGGATATCATTTACAAGTATTACTCACCTCGAACCGGTGAAATTCCTCGCTCGTGATGCCTTTGCCCCTCAAATTGGCCTCCACGCGCGTCGAATCTAACCAAAATCAGAGCGAATATATTACAATATGCTAAGGGAACAATACCCATCGAAAATAATCGAAAAATATCAAGAATCTCGAAACTAGCAAAACCCGAGCCCCAGGCCCACTTCTCGAAAAATTATAAAACTCACATTACCGGATTCCTAGTCTCTCCACGAGTCCATACATACTAAGAACTCCCAAATCCGAGCTCAAATGGCCTATCATCCAATTTGAAATATTAAAAACTCAAGCCCTAGCTTTACCCCTTTTTAATGAATTTCAACGAATTTCCATGTTAATTCTACCATAAACTTAAATAATTAGGCCAAGGAACTTACCTCTAATCATTCTCCCTTGAATCCCTATTCAAAATCGCCTCAAAACTCTCAAAGCTCGCTAAAAAATGGTGAAAATAACATAAGCTTCGCGGAACAAATGAATATAAAACCCTTCTGACTCCAGGGGTTTTTGCTTCTGCGGTCCCCACACCCGCTTCCGCGATACCTCTTCTTCGGTCATATTTCCGCTCCTGCGTAATTTCTCTTAAAGTCCAAAGCCGCTTCTGCGACACAATTCCCGCTTTTGCGGAACTTCACCTCCAGGACAAAATCGCTTCTGCGATCGCCTGTCCGCTTCTGCGGACTCGCTTAAGCGAAAAGATTCCGCTTCTACGGAACTACCCTACCAGGCCATAAGCCGCTTTTGCGACCCTCCTCACGCTTCTGCGGAACCTCTTCTGCGTTCCATTTCCGCAGAAGTGAAAATACCAGGTACCAGCTGCAACCTGCAATTTCCTCAACTCAAATTTCACCCCGATAACCATCCGAAATCACCCCGAGTCCCCCGGGACCTCAACCAAAAGCACCAACATAACCCATAACATCATTCAAACTTGTTCCAATCATCAAAACACATCAAACAATGTTAAAACCGTCAATTCACATCGGATTCAAGCCTAAGTTTCTTCAAAACTTCCGAAATGCGCATTCAATCAAAAACCCAATCAAACGATGTCCGAATGACCTGACAATTTGCACACATATCCAAAATCACCCAACGAAGCTACAACAACTCTCGGAATTCTATTCCGACCCTCGGATCAAAATCTCACCTATCAACTGGAATTCGCCAAAATTCTAACTTCGCCAATTCAAGCCTAATTCTACACCAGACTTCCAAAATCAATTTCGATCGCACTCCTAAGTCACAAATTATCCTCCGAAGTTAATCGAATCACCGAAAATTACATCCGAGCCCTCTAACTCAATAGTCAACATCCGGTTGATTTTTCCAACTTAAGCTTTCCTTAACGAGATTAAGTGCCTCATTTCTTATCAAAACCAATCCCAATCAACTCTCACACACCACATACCAATAATGAAATATTAAGAAGCAATAAACGGGAAAAACGAAACAGTAACACATGAGACGACGGGCCGGATCGTCACAAATATAGTCTTGAAAGCTTATTCTTGTTCAGGATTTAGCTTTGATTGTGCTTACTCAAATGGTTGTATGGCATTCTTAATATTATA
>MU734827.1:39925-50546 GCA_026770625.1 Nicotiana glauca
CAGAAAAATTTCCATTCAAATATCAAGCAGGTCATAGATGTCTACTGGAAGAGTTTATACTAAGTTAATAACCGTGTAAATAGTTTGGGGCATATGGGTAGGAGTAGTAAATAGTTTGGGCCTCGACATTAATGGGAATAGTTTGAAATTGATGGATATAAAGTGAGATTTTCTCTTCTTTATATGAGATCTATATAGCTATCTGGATTTGCCATTTACTTTTTCTAGTATAGGTCAAAATCGGCCTCAAGAAGATTTAGCATGAAGTGGTATTACGGAAATAATGCAACCGAGGTCGACTGATAAATAGTGGGGTTCATGGCCGGGTAGTCAATAATGGTCGATGTCAAGTATCAAGGGCAGTATCAGCGGCTAGTTTTTGTAGTAGGATACATGGGAGTATATTCTCTGTACTTGTACTTTTAGGATTGACTAGGGTATGTCCCATATAAATAGAAAAAGAGATAAGAAGAAAGACATGTAATATTCATTTTGATGAGAAAACTTTTTGAGAAGAAGACTCTCTCTCTAGAAAAGATACAAACATTACCTTTTCATTAAGATTCTATCATCCATTATTCAATATTTTTCCACCAGATTTGAGATATCCATCATTCTAGGATTTGTCTATCGTTCATCGATGTCAGAAAGAAGAATCATCCACCTCATTCAATACTGGGTGAATCATTCTCTTTATTTACATTAATGTCATTTATTGTTATTTACTACTTAATATTTACATCTCATTACCCAAACCATTTGGAATATTAAATGCACACTGCATTTAATCCCCACCAACACTGTTCTACATTATTTGTGTTACCGATTATAAATCTAGGGAAATTATTATAAACTAGGTTTAATGTCACGACCCGGATTTTCCACCCTCGGGGGTCGTGATGACGCCTACTAATAGGTGCTAGGCAAGCCAAACTTAATTACTTTTTGTTAAACACGTGTTTCTTTTTAATAATTAACAACATTAAAAATAAAAGCAACAGAATTAAAATCATAAGCGGAAGTATTAAATTTAGATAGCTGAATAAAATACGGAATTCCAACGTGTATCTCTACCCAAGAACTGGAGTCACATACTCACGAACATCTAAGAAGTACTAAATACAAAGTCTGAAAGAAACATAAATATGTTTATCTCGAGTACAATGAGATGACAGTCTAATGTAAGGATAAAAGAGACGCTGGGCTTGCGGACGCCTGCAAGGCTACCTCGGTGTATCGATGGACTGAAGGCCTGCTCCCGTACTAAAACTGCTGTTGCTGCTCCTCGAAACCTGGACCTGTGCAAATAGCACAAAGTATAGTATCAGCACAACCGACCCTATGTGCTGGTAAGTGTCTAGCCTAACCCCGGCGAAGTAGTGGCGAGGCTAGACTGGACTACCATATAAACCTGTGCAATCACATACCTATACAGCGGAATCGAAGATATAAGACGAGCAAACAATTTGGGAGGGGGAGCATGCTGGGGGAGATAAAAATATTAATACTAAATCCAGAATAGCAATTTAAGGATAGCTTGGAATTTATAGCGGACAAGAACCAAATACCCAAATAAACACAATTGTATCAATAATTATTGCGGCGCGCAATCTGATCCCAATATATAACAACACTGTTGCGGCGTGCAACCCAATCCATATATACCATTATTGCGGCGAGCAACCCGATCAATATCATTTAGCATTATTGCGGTGCGCAACCCGATCCACAAATATCATTCAATGCATGACATCACCCTTCGTGCTTTAACACTCTTCCTCACCTAGTCAACAATCACAAACAAGGGCAAGGGAAATAATAAAACAAGAATGGAAGCCCCGGCGAGGGTACACAAACAAACCAATAAAAACCCGGCAAGGGTACTACATCAATAACCACAATGTCCCGGCAAGGGAAATAAATCATTAACTCTTCTCTTTCTTTCACTTTCATCTCGTATTTCACAATATCAATTGAGCCCAAGCTCCAAGTAGTTACTTACCTCCTACACCTGCACAATTTGTATTTCAAGCCGAGCCAATGCTCCACGAAGTTCCAAGATCACAATTTCTATCACAAGGCCTTTACAACATATAGAAGTCATCAATTAAGCATGGAAGGCTTAACAACAACCAACTATCCGAAAATAAGAACTCACGGTCATGCTAGATACCAATGTATAAATACTCGTCACCATGCCTATACACTGTACTCGATCAATTAACAAGTAGCAAACAAGACTTGACTCCTATTCCCTCAAGCTAGGGTTAAACCAAACACTTACCTCGATGCCTTGAATTCCACTCAAACCTCAACTATCACTTTAATCCACAGTTCCACCTCCAATCCGCTCGAATCTAGTCACAAATTGCTCAATTACTTTAATAAACACTAAATGAATCAATTTGAATGCATAAAAAAAATGAGTTTCCCAAGTTTTCCCAAAAATTCCAAAATCTCCCCGGACCCACGTGGTCAAAACCCGAGGTTCGAACCAAAACCAGATTACCCAGTCCCCCACGAACTCAAATATGTAATTTGTTTTGAAATCGGACCTCAAATTGAGGTCCAGATCCCCAATTTTTAGAAAACCTAGGTTCTATCCGAAACCCCCAATTTCACCCATGAAAATCATTGATTTTAAGTGGAAAACATGTCAAATGATGTTAATGATTTAATGAATTAAGTAAAAATCGACTTACAGTTGATTTGGAATGAAACTTGTTCTTGAAAAATTGCCCAAAGGAGTTGTGTTTTGAAAATGGGGTGAAAAATGACTCAAAAACGACTAAGTATAAAAATTGCTGGGCTGCAGCTATGGGAATTGCGAACCCCAACCATTTGTGGGAATTGTGAACAATAGTTCGCATTTGCGAACCATGGGCACAACTGGGGACTTAGCATTTGCGAGAGTCCAGCTTTCGCATATGCGATACAATGATCGCATTTGCGATCCCCGAGCAAAGTGACTGCCTTCGTATTTGCGAATGATTCTTCGCATTTGCGAATATAAAAAAATTTTCATAGTTCAAAATGCACTCCGAGGCCTATCCAAAACTCACCTGAGCCCTCGGGGCTCCAAACCAAATATGCACACAACCTCAAAAACATCCTACGGACTTATCTGCGCGATCAAATCGCCAAAATAACATCACATACATCGAATTCAACCTAAAAATTCATAATTTCTTCCAAGTTTTCAAAAAATATAAAATTTCCATTTTAAGTCCGAAACACGTCAAACGACGTCCATTTTCAACCAAATTTCACAGGAATCGCTTAAACCATATGTAAGACTTGTATCGGGCGTCGAAATCAAAATACGAGCCCGATACCATAGTCTTTTAATCAAATTTCATTTTCAATTTCCTTAATAGTTTCAGAAAAATAATTTTACTCAAAAATTCATTTCATGGGCTTGAGACCTCTGAATTCGATTCCGGACATACGCCCGAGTCCCATATTCTTCTACGGACCCTCTAGGACCGTCAAATCACGGGTCCGGGTCCGTTTACCCAAAATGTTGACCAAAGTCGAACTTATTCATTTTAATACCAAATTTTAACATTTTTCACAAAATTTCACATTTAGGCTTTCCGGCTACACACTCGGACTGCACACGCAAATTGAGGCAACTAAAAAAATAAGGTTTTCAAGGCATCGGAAGCACGGAATAAATAGGAAAATAGGTGATGACCCTTTGGGTCATCACATTCTCCACCTTTAAAACAACCGTTCGTACTCGAACGGACAAAAGAAAGAAGTACCCGAGTCGGGGAAAAGGTGGGGATACCGGCTCCGCATATCAGACTCGGACTCCCAGGTCTATGCCTCAGGAGGCTGACCTCTCCACTGAACACGAACCAAAGGAAAACTCTTGGATCCAAACTGATGAACCTGCCGGTCTAGAATAGCTACCGGCTCCTCCTTATAAGACAAGTCCTTGTCCAGCTGGACAGTGCTGAAATCTAACACGTGGGCTGGATCTCCGTAACACCTCCGAAGCATGGATACATAAAGAACTGGATGCACGACTGATAAGCTAGGCGGCAATGCAAGTCTATAAGCCACCTCTCTCACTCGATCAAGAATCTCAAACAGACCAATGAATCTAGGGCTAAGCTTGCCCTTCTTCCCAAATCTCATCACGCCCTTCATAGGCGAAACTCAGAGCAATACTTGCTCACCGACCATGAAAGCTACATCTCGAACTTTACGATCTGCATAGCTTTTTTGCCTGGACTGAGCCGAACGAAGCCTATCCTGAATGATCTTGACCTTGTCCAAGGCCTCCTGAACCAAATCCGTACCAATCAACCGAGCCTCTCCCGACTCAAACCATCCAACCATAGACCGACACTGCCTACCATATAAGGCCTCATAAGGAGCCATCTGGATGCTGGACTGGTAGCTGTTGTTGTAGGCAAACTCTGCTAAAGGCAAGAACTGATCCCACGAACCTCCAAAGTCAATAACACAAGCCCGAAGCATATCCTCCAAAATCTGAAATGTCCACTCGGACTGACCGTCCATCTGGGGATGAAATGTTGTGCTCAAATCGACGTGTGTGCCCAACTCTCACTAAACTTCTCTCCTGAAGCACGAGATAAACTGCGTACCCCAGTCCGAAATGATAGATGCCGTCACACCATGAAGGCGAACAATCTCCTGGATATAAATCTCAGCTAATCTCTCGGATGAATATGAGAATGCCACAGGAATGAAATGTGCTGACTTGGTCAGCCTATCCACAATGACCCGAACCGCATCGAACTTCTTCCGAGTCAACGAAAGTCCGGTAACGAAGTCCATAGTGATCCTCTTCCACTTCCACTCGGGAAGCTCAATCCTCTAAAACAAACCACCAAGCCTCTAATGCTCGTACTTAACCTGCTGACAGTTCAAACAACGAGCCACATATGCTACAATATCCTTCTTCATTCTATGCCACCAATAATGCTGCCGCAAATCCTGATACATCTTCGCAGCGCCTGGATGAATAAAGTACCGGGAACTATGGGCCTCCTCGAAGATAAACTCTCGAAGTCCATCTACATTGGGAACACAAACTCGCCCCTGCAATCTCAAAACTCCATCTGCATCTAAGGTAACATGACTGGCGCCTCCACGTTGCACCGTGTCTCTAAGGACACATAAATGGGGGTTATCAAACTGCCGATCACGGATACGCTCCAATAATGAAGAACGAGCGACCGTGCAATCCAACACACGAATGGGCTCAAAAACATCCAGTCTCACAAACTGACTGGCTAAGGTCTGAACATCCAAAGCAAGAAGCCTCTTACTGACTGGAATATACGCAAGACTGCCCATACTGGCTGACTTCCTAATCAAAGCATCAGCCACCATATTGGCCTTCCCCGGGTGATATAAAATGGTGACATCATAGTATTTCAACAACTCCAACCACCTTCTCTGCCTCAAATTCAATTCCTTTTGCTTGAACAAGTACTGAAGACTCTTGTGATCAGTGAACACCTCACATGCCACGCCATAGAAATAGTGCCTCCAAATCTTCAAGGCGTGAACAATAACTGCCAACTCTAAATCATGCACTGGATAATTCTTCTCATGAATCTTCAACTGCCTCGAAGCATAGGTGTGAGCACGTGATTTTTGCCCAATATGAGAATTACTCCCAAAAATTCAAAATAAAATAGTTTTGTGTTGTGTGTGATTTTTTGTGGATTTTTGTGTTATTTCTTCTTTATTGTTTGCATTGGTCTGTGTGTGTTTATTTTTTTAATTAATATAAAATACAAAAATATGTTGCGTTTACATTTAGGATTTATTAGGAGAAATTAAGTTTTATTTTACAAAATCACAAAAATACGCTTTGCACTTTTAGCATTTAAATGTCTAGGTGTGTGATTTATTTTTAATTGATATTTAATTGTGCGTGTTAATTGTTAGTAGAAGTTAATTTGATTTTCTTTAGGATTTTTAATGTTTTTTAATTAGGAATTAAAAGAAAAGAAAAGAAATGGAATGGAAAATAAAGAGAAAAACAGACTGGGCCATTTTTAATTTGGACCAAAACCAGGCCCAAAGCACCCCTGTGCCCGGTCCAATTCTGATCCATCTCAGAGATCTACCAAACGACGCCGTTTTGACGTCTCAGATCTCAACCATTCATCCAATTGATCAACGGTCCAAAATCTCCCTCTATACCCGTTCCAAACCCGACCCGACCCGTTTTCCCATAACCCGGTCCGCTACTTCACCAAAACGACCTCCTTTGCCTTGAATGATCTGATCTGGACTGTTGGTTCCCATAATCCAACGGCTCCAATTAGTTCATCCATTTTTAATATACCAACTCTAATAACCTACCACCCCAAACCAAATCAGACCCCTCTCACCCCTGTCTCTTTCTAACCTCAGAGACCCCATGTAACGCCGCTTACTACCACCGTGCCCCGCCTACCGGAAATCGCCTCACGGCGGTTCCGGTGGGCCAAATGCCACCATTTTTACACCCTAAGATCCCCGTAACCTCCCCGTCCCAACCCCTATAGTAGCTAATTTCGAATCCTTGCCGATCATCTCAAACCTTCAATCGAAGAATTGAGCGAAACCCTAGCCGCCTCCGTTTACCACCAAACTTACACCCCCTGAACCCTGGAGCTCCCTCACCACTAGAACTCCCTTGTTGCCCCTCGAATCAAGCCCAAACGCCTCGAATCTTGATTTCGAATCAAGAACCCTAGCCACCACCACAAGACCCCAGTGGCGGTGCTGCCTCCCTTTGACCCCAAATCCATACCCCATCACCACTAGGCTTCCCTCACCCCAAATCCCATACCCATTCCCCTCGAAACCCGTCAAGACCCCTCAAATGACAAGTCACAGAAAAACTGAACCCTAGACTTAAATCCAGCAAACTGCGAGGGTCTTTGGACTAGATTGGACCTTAGTCACGTGTTTTCGTTATGGGAAACATGCGATTAAGGTCCACTTCAGTCCGAAGTGGAGTAACAAGAAATTTGCGCTTCTGATCGCTTAATCTCCGGGTATTTGTTCAATCCTTTTTCCTTTTCTATTTATCTTTAGTTTTTCATTTTTCTTTATTTATTTCCCCTCTCCTATTTGTTTCTGTTCTGTGTCAGTATAGGATTTAGTCTGTTTTGTATGCTAAGGTTTTAAGGAGAAGATCATCACATTTGTTTTGAATTAATTAGTCAGTTAGTATGCTTGAAAATACTTGAATGTTTGTTGTGTTTTTCACCTAGAATTTATTGTGATATTCCCTGAAAACATGTCCTGAACTATTGAAGTCCTCATTTCTGTTTGTTTGATCCAATCTGAGTTTTAGTCTAAGCTTTTGTTTAAAGTTCGTAATTGGAATTGGTTATTAGCTGGAGTCTAATGGGATCACAGGGTTTAGTTTAAGTGACCTGCCAATTGAACACTCAATGCACCCTTAAACTAATGAATAAATTAATTAAAAAGGGGGATCTATAGTGCAAAATACAGCCTGGCTAATGTCTTTAGAAGTGGGAAGTCAGAAACCAGAGTAGTTTAATGTTAAAAGCTGAAAATGCACATGAGAATGGTAGTGGAACCTGCTGTACAGTAGGATATTCACTACATTTTGAACTCCAGAACTTAAAAAATTAGAAGTTCCATGCCTAGACAAACTGAAGTGGAAAGAAAACAGAAGGAATAACATGGATCTGATCAGTTTTTAAATAAATGGACAGGCTGTAAGGATAGTTTAGTTGGGGTTATATAAGAGAAATTTCAGAACAGTTTGGGGGGGGGGGTTCTTTTAGTTTTGAAATCAGAAAGTTTGGAGAGAAAAGAACTGTTCCATTACTCCCTCTTGAGTTTGTCTCCCAATCTATAACTGAATTTTAGTTTCTATAAGTCCTTTAAAAGATCGGAATATAGTTTGAACAAAAGATCTTATCCAGTGATACTGTTGCAACAGTTTTGAGAGCAGAAACAGTCCAAATCTCTTGTTTTCTGTTCTATAGTGGGGTATTTAAAACGTTTGAGTTGTTTGTTGATCTGTGTGGAGTACAACCTGCTTGGCCGTGTGGGTTTTTCAAACTGGTTTTGAGTTTTTGCTGGATTCTAAGCTGTGTTCCTCTTTCTATTGCTGTTTCTCCTGTTTATTTGTTGTTGTTATATCTTGCTGCTGATTCTTCTACTTCATCTCTATTCCATTCCAGGTACACAGCTTTGAACTCATGTTGGTGTAGACTTGAACTGAAGTTTGAAATAAAAATGCTCATTGGGCTTACGTGCCTGGATCACTGCCTGCTGTTTCATAGTTAGATTAGCTTTGTCATGTACATTTGTTAGTTGTAAGGTGTATACCTATATAATTTGGACTGTTGTAGTTTGATTTAAATCATGGACTGTAAAATTGAGTTGATGTTTCTCGATAGCATGTGAATTCTGTCGACATTAGTACTAGCTTAATTTGTTTTTTAGTTCAAAGTTTGTATTAATTAACGGTTAGATAAAAACAGTGAGTTAAAAGTAGACAATTTCATTTATGATAGTGAATTATGCGAACTAGTTCTGTGACGTAGTAATTAGTCTCCTTATTAGTTTGTAGCCTTCCACTAACCATTAGTCCTAGTTTAATAAGTCTCGCACGAATAAATGTTTTCAATCTAGTAGATAAGAGAAGTTGAGATGTATATATATAAAATCAGAAGATAAATGCTCGTTTTTTTATTAAGAGGTTCATTGAATCAGATGCTTCTCCGATTATTTGGTAGCGAGTTAGAATCACTTTGTGCAATATCGTTTCGCATATAGTAATCGAAAATAACTTCAAACGGATTTTTGGTTTTTACATAAATTGAAAGGTTGCTGAGGTTCGATAGCCGTCCTACCCGGTATAAGTTAAAATAAATGACCCAGGCACACATTTGACTTGCATATTCGTTAAGGGCCTGGGTCCATGCCGCGATTAGGCTTGTTTTTTTGTTTAAAGGTTTAAATATATAGTTTTAACATAATAAAACGGTTTTAAAATTAATAAAATCACATAATTTATAACATATATTAAAATTAGATATTTTAGCCATCTATAATATTTTAAGCGACCGTGCTAGAACCACGGGATTCGGGGGTGCCTTACACCTTCCTTCGGGTCAACAGAATTCCTTACTTAGAATTTTTGGTTCGCAGACTTCATTTGGAAAGTCGAAAATTTTCTCGATTTGTGATTTAAATAAATCGGTGACTTGGGACACCGTAATTTATTCCAAGTGGCGACTCTGAAATACATAAATAATCCCATTTCGAATATTGTCACTTTAAATGGAAAACTCCCTCACATCTACCCCTCCGGGGTGGGTGCGTAAAAAGGAGGTGTGACAATAGGCAATAACCTTGCCACCCTGCATCAACATTGTACCAAGCCCAATACGGGAAGCATCACAATAGACTGTATAAGGCCCTTATCATGTGGGCAAAACCAACACTAGTGCCGTAGTCAGACCTGTCTTGAGCTTTTGAAAGTTCACCTCACGCTCGTCCGCCCATCTGTTGATACCCAATTTTTCTCTATGTATTTTTATACTCAAAATACTTTTAAATTAGCATGTATATACATGTATAAACATCCACAAAGATTTTGGTATTTTTCCACATTTTTAAAGATTTTTAAAACTAATTATTGGATTTTGCACTATAAAATCCAATAATTATTCCCAAAACTTATCATTTTGGTGAATAATTTATTTTATTCTCATATTTATACAAAAAATATAATTTACATGATTTTACATGATCTTACAAGTTCGTTTGGTATTTTTAAATTAAAATTGCATGAAATTGCAATTTTAGCCTATTTCTCGATTTAATAGCATTTGTAATCAAAAAATCATTCTTAATATTTTTAAATTAGTACTTATTCATTTCTTATTAACTCAGTATTTTAATTTGATTTTTGAACATCATTTACTATTTTATAAAAATTAAAATTGGGGAAAATTGGCTATTTAAATTGTAGCCCTTTTTAATTTCAATTTTTAGCCCAACTCCAGCCCCAATCTAACCCCCAATTACACTACCCAATTTCAAAAATTACCCAACCCATACCCAGACCCAATTAAATAAACCCGACCCACGCACCCCTTAATCTCGACCGTTGATCATTTAGATCAATGGTCCATGTTAACCCTTTCCTTTTTAATCCAATAGCCCCCCTAACCCTAATCATTTCTCTTTAGCAGCCGCCCTTGTATCCCCTTCGTCTCTCAAACGCTCCCAAGCCCCTCTAAAACCCTAGCCCTCTCCGCCGGTCTCCGACCTTATTCCACCGGAAATCATGGCCTCTTAGGCCCTGTGTAATCTATATCTACCCCAACTCACCCTTACCCTCCTTTTTCATGAAGATTCAAGGTCTGACCTTGAAGACCCCGGCTCATAAGCTCTCCGATTCAAGTTCTATGGCCATTTTCCGGCTCATCTACGACGAATCCTAGCCCTGTGAGTCCATCTCCCACTCAGGGCCAGCCCGTTCCAGGCCTTTCTCGTTTATAAGGGTTTTATCTGAAACCCTAAGTTCCGAGGTTCTTCATCCTTGTTTCTCTTTAAGATCTGCTTCAGACCTATGTTATTTTCTAAGATTTCA
>MU734827.1:75947-86423 GCA_026770625.1 Nicotiana glauca
TTTATTTGCTTCAGACTTGCATGCTGACTGGTTTGTGAAATCGGAAATTTTGAAAAAATTTGGAAAAAGAAAAAATAACCGTGTAGAGAGATAACTACTCATTTTTTAAAAAAAAAACCAATGTCCAAGTAGTATCGAAACTCTATCGGATTTTTGAGAAAATGGAAAAAATATATATATATTTGCCGATGAAAGAAAAAAAAAAGGGAAGTTTTTTTTTTGAAATAGTCTATTTTATTTTCCAGTGAAAAAGAAAAAGAATATTTTTATAGTTTGTTTTATGTGTCAAAAAAAGGAGTTTTATTTTTCAAAATAGTTTGTTTTATTTTCCACTAAAATAAAAATGTTTTAAAAAAAAAAATAATAATAATATTCTGCTTCATTTGCCAATGAAAAAAAAATGTGTGATCTGGTTTTCAAAAATAGTTTGTGTATTAAAATGGAAAAAAAATAATTCGTTTTATTTGCCAATGATTTGAAAAAAAAAAAAAATGCGTGTTTTGTTTTCAAATGTAGTTTGTTTTCTATTGGTAGAACTACGCTGGTTTGATTATCACCGGATGTGAGATACATAGGCAATCCTCATCGGTCCAACTTCCCCTTTTGCAAAAAATAGCCAAAAAATGTCAAATTCTAATTTTGCTATAAATAAGTCGGGTAATGTCGTCCTTATCAAATATAACCGAATGTTCCCGAAAGGGACGCCGGAAGGCTAACTTTGCATGAATGACCGCTTTGGGTCAGGCTTTGATTTTTGACCCTCACAGCCTTAAAACCTTCGTTCCCGAGGCGCTGGAAGGCCGTGTTTGCGATATCGGGTTTTATTTTGAAAAGCAAGAAAAAAAATCATCATATAAGTCGGGTGACGCCGTTTTGTCGAAAATAGCCGAATGATCCCGAAAGTGACGCCAGAAGGCTGACTTGGCATAAATGACCACCTTTGGTCATTTTTTAGAATTTGGCCGGTTGGCCCACACAGCCTTAAAATCTTCGTCCCCGAGGTGCTGAAAGGTCGTGTTTGCAAAACCAGGTTTTTTGTTTTAATTTAAAAAATAAGAAAAAAGAATCAGTGGACAAGTGAATACCATTTGGAATTTTGGTCAAAATAAAGCCGAGCCAGATTCGGCAATGTGTTAAACCGTTCTTGCCGTGATAGCCTTAGAGTATCTTTCAGTTGTCGAAAGGCTATTTTCGTAAAAGAACGGACAAGTTTGTAAAATAATCCTTCCCGGCCTCAAAATTCATGTGAAATTGAGAAGGGGCCCCGTTTGCAAAAATAGCCATTTGGTTAAAATTGGCATATAGGGGAAGTAATCTGTCAGTCTGTTTTTTTTTTATTTTGTATTTCTTTTGATTAGAGTATGTGGGTTGTTTGATTTTCGAGTTTAAAGGTCATCGTTAAACCTTTGAAACCCAGTTTGTTTTATTATGGAAATTGAAAATTCAAAAAATGTTTCATTGTTATTTACCGTGTATCTGCGCAAACTACACACGGTCTGATTCATGCGGGGTAATGATACGTAGGCAATCTCTATAAGATTCGACCACAACCAAAAAAAATAAAAAATAAAAAAGAAAAAAAAATGAAATGAAAAAAGAAAAAATTTTGATAATAATAAGGACTCACTGAATCCACACAAAAAAAATGTTGTTAATAATAAGGACCGACTGAGTCCATTCTAACATATTTTGTTTTGAATTGTTGAGAAATTGAGGTGGTTGGTTAGTAGGGAGCCGGAAACACAAGATCCAGGAAAACCTTATTTAGATCCAAGACAGTAACACCCAGAATATCGCACAGAACCCTTTATCTGCACGTCATGATGCACACTTTGTGGGGATGATGCCTGGTGACAGGGAGCACGTGAATCCTCTTGGGGATGTATTGACCAAAGCTGAAAATGTTGAAGCAGATAGCGGCCTTAGTAATATTGATGCAAAGCCCAGTGGCTAAGATGTCGTGCTTGGTAATTGGGAAGACTCTCCATTTCTTGGTCAACCAGAGTGGAGTTTTTGGTGGCTTATTTTGGTGTCATTTCTATTGTCCAGATTATTTCAGGGTTGTAATCTGGATATTGTCTTGTAAATCAAACCCTTCTATCTTTTGATTTTTGCCCAGTTCCGTCCGGTTGTAGCATCTCATTTAATGTTGTCTAGGTTTGTTCTAAGGGTTGACACCCCATCTTAGTTTGTTTGTTTTGTTGTTTGAGTTGTTGTTTCGTCGGTTAATGCAATATCCTATTTTCTTTTATGTTTAGTCATTTTCTTTTACTTTTCCCTTTCTATAGTTCTTTTTCTGTCAACTCTAGTGACATGGCATGCACACATAATTTTGGGCCTAATTTTAAAAGTTAATCGTAAAGCCATTGGGAGGTGATCGGGACATTTAAAGGAAATAAGAACGGTTTGAGATTATTTGGAACCCGAGTCATGTGAAACTAGGGTAAGTAAAAAGAAAGCCGTTAAAGGCAAGTTGGCCATGCTGTCATGGGGGTTGTTCGTAATAATAAAAATGAGAGTGTTGCCCAACAGTGCTTTAAAGATATGGCGAATGTTTAATTGTGTTGTTTGCACTTGGCATGTTTTGAAGATTGGAATGACGAAGGCATTTTGTTCTGCTATCTAAACACTTTATCCTTCGTTAAACCCCTTGAGCCTCATTTTTTTTCTTTCATACCCCTCCTTCGGAGTTAGTAGCAAAGACTAGAAACACAAACATGGAAGATAAAGAAAAAAAAAGAGAAAAACAACAAAACAACAGAAAGAAAAAAAGGGAGAAGAAGAAAAGGAAAAATAATGATAAGTGAAAAAAAAGAAGGGGAAAACTAGAACAACGAGGAATTGGGAACTACGTTTGACCTGATTCCTCAAAGAGGATACGTAGGCACTTCACATCTCGGTCATAGTATAATAAAAAATAAAAAAATCCCCAAGCAAGAAACAGGGGCAAAAATTGTGTATTGTAAGGAAAATCTAGATTCCGAAGGTTGTAATTTTGAACCCAGGTTGTTTTGTGTTGAGCCTTTAATACCCTTTTCTTTCTAGCCCTATCCAAATCCCACATTACGGTCCAAAGAAAGACCTTTTGCCAATCTTCAAAAGAGGCCAAGTCAGGCAAATGAGAGAGCCTTATCAGAACATAACACTCTGATTACTAGCAGAAAAGACTCTGATCCCCAACAAAAAATAAATATGAAAGAGTCTTAGCGGTAACACCCTAATCCCCAGCTGAAAAATAAAATAAATGAGATAGTCTTATCGGTGAAAACCTTCACGAGCACCATAAGGCGATGAAAGTTGAGAGAAAAACCAAAATGAGAGAGGCTTGATAGTGAAAACCTTCGGGCACTACAAGTCAAATAAGGGTGAGAATCAAATGGGGAATCATCAAACGAAGATCTTGAAAGACGATTGACGATGGAGGATAGGCCATATGTGCATGTCATGACCATTAGAGTCGGTATCCGCATTTGATAGGTTTTTATTTTATAGTTTCTCTTGTTAGAGAGTCATCTATTTCCTTTGTCTTTTATTCTGTTCATTTTTATCTTTCTCCTTTCATCAAAAAGAATTCCCCAGTAGAGTCTGTTTGGTCTGAACAAGTGAGAAATGACTTCAAAATCTGCCATCAGCTTTCCAATTATGCAAGACGGGATCTGGGTAGAACATCCAAGTGGTATAAGCCAGGAGGGAACAAGCGCAGAGGCCAGTGTCCAGAAGGATATTCCCCAACAAGAGGAAATTGACAAAGGGATGGATCAGTGTCAAGGAGGATATCTCCAGCAAAAAATGAAGGTTAATGACCTCAAGGCCAAGGCCCGTGAGACTCAAAGGTCGGGGAAATGCCCGTTCCCTAGCTATGCCACAAAAGAAGGGGGAAGACCCCCAGCAGAAAATGTATTTCAGTGAACCAGATGAACGAAGAAAGTGGTTCATCAGTAAAACATGCAAGATCCTCAAGCAGAGTCAACTGTCATAGGAAATGTGGGAGGGTCAAATAAGAAGACTAGAAATAATGGCTGGGAGGTTTGTGAATAAAGAGTCATCAAGGAGGGCGGGGAAGCAAGAAAGGAAAAAACTATCTATCATCCCCAGCAAAATAATAACATCCCTAGCAAGTTTTGATAATGAAACGCAGAGCAGGGAAAGAGGAGAAGAACCATCCCCAGCAGGAGCATCACAACCAACCACCACGTTTTAAACTAACAAATTTTCTTTGATTTGAAGCAGGAAAAGGAAATGGCATTGATGGAAAGGCATGCCACATGGAAGATTATCAAACTGGAGCAGAAAATTTTCCTTTCATTTTGGAAAAATTTCTTGAAGTCAGGTATCCACTTGGGGAAGAAGCTAAATAACACAAGGGAATTGGTCTTTGAACCAGTGTTATCCCCAGCAGTATTGAAAGAAAGCAAATAACAAATTTTAATGAAAGGAGTCGTACCGCAGCGGACAGAACAAAGGGACGCAACTGGTGTTCAGAAAGAGCAAAAGCTAGTGTCATCCCCAACAGCTTCCAGAAGAATGAAGCACCAATTTTGAAGGAATAAAATTCCCCCAGCAGCGTTATCCTCAACAATGTCATCCTTAGCTGATAACACTTGTATCCCCAGTAGTGTTGAGAGAAAATTTGAAGAAAGTAGTTTTGAAAAAAAAAAAGAATGGGAAGAAAGGAGATTCCCCCAGCATTTTTATCCCCAGCAGGTAAGTAAATAATTCCCCAGTAGTGTTATCCCCAACATCCGAGGGAAAACGACACGAGTTTGAGGGAAGCAGTTCTGGAAGAACGATAATTCAAGTAAGAAGGAAATAGTTGCAAAGAGGAACAATGGCAACACAGTGCAGTTTTTAAGTTGTTGGAATCGAGAGCCCGCCCGTAGAACGGAGGCGTTACCCTTTTATTTTGTTGAACTCAGGTACCCATTTGAGGAAGAAAGAAGATAACACAAAGTGTTAAGGGAAGGAGGAAATCATCCCCAGCAAGAAGGTCACTACCGACCATCATTTTCAAAAAACTGACAGAATTTTTTCTTTGTATGTAATAGGAACAAAGCAGTGCAAAGTTTCTCCTAAGATGAAAGAATCTTAGTCTGATGAATTGTTTCTCCTAAGATGAAAGAATCTTAGTCTGATGAATTGCTTCTCCTAAGATGAAAAAATCTTAGTTTGATGAATTGCTCCTCCTAAGATGAAAAAATCTTAGTTTGATGAATCTTTTTTCAAGTTAATAAGGAGTCAGTTGGAAAGACTTAGAAAAGATAACAATAAAGAAGTAAAGGCAACAACCGGAAAGACCTAGATAGATAACAAAAGGGGAAGGTAAGAGTTGGAAAATTACAGATAAGACAACAATTAAGGGTTTTAGATAAAAACAACACGAAGAAGGAATCAATAATTGGAAGGTTTTAAGTTAAGATCATAACAAAAATAGACCTAGTCCGATGAATTATCTCCTAGAGTCAAGTCAAAATCTTAGTCTGATGAATTTTCTCCTAAGATATCAAAATCTCAGTCTGATAAATCTTTCTCCTGAGATCACATAAATTTAGACCTAGTCTGAGGAATTATCTCCTAGCGTCAAAATCTTAGTCTGATGAATCTTTCTCCTAAGATATCAAAATCTCAGTCCGATGAATTTTTCTCCTGAGATCACACATAAAGTTAGACCTAGTCTGAGGAATTATCTCCTAGCGTCAAAATCTTAGTCAGATGAATTTTTCTCCTAAGATGGTAATCATTCAGTCTTTAAATTTCAAATTTCGAAGTATGGAGCCCGCCCGTATAACGGAGGAATACATTTCAGTCTTTACATTTTAAGTAATCACAAAAATGGACCTAGTTTGATGATTATCTCCTAGCGTCAAAATCTTAGTTTGATGAATCTTTCTCCTAAGATATCAAAATCTCAGTCTGATGAATCTTTCTCCTGAGATCACATAAATTTAGACCTAGTCTGAGGAATTATCCCCTAGCGTCAAAATCTTAGTCTGATGAATCTTTCTCCTAAGATATCAAAATTTCAGTCTGATGAATCTTTCTCCTNTAGTCTGATGAATCTTTCTACTAAGATATCAAAATCTCAGTCCAATGAATTTTTCTCCTGAGATCACACAAAAATTAGGCCTAGTCTGATGAATTATCTCCTAGAGTCAAAATCCTAGTCTGATGAATCTTTCTCCTAAGATATCAAAATCTCAGTCCGATGAATTTTTTCTCCTGAGATCACAAAAATTGGACCTAGTCTGATGAATTATCTCATAGAGTCAAAATCTTAGTCTGTTGAAAACTTTCACCTAAGATGGTAATCATTCAGTTTTTTTCGAAGTCGAGAGCCCGCCTGTATAACGGAGGAATACATTTCAGTCTTTACATTTTAAGTAATCACAAAAATGGACCTAGTCTGATGAATTATCTCCTAGCGTCAAAATCTTAGTCTGATGAATCTTTCTCCTAAGATATCAAAATCTCAGTCTGATGAATCTTTCTCCTGAGATCACATAAATTTAGACCTAGTCTGATGAATTATCTCCTAGCGTCAAAATCTTAGTCAGATGAATTTTTCTCCTAAGATGGTAATCATTCAGTCTTTAAATTTCAAATTTCGAAGTCGGGAGCCCGCCCGTATAATGGACGAATACATTTCAGTCTTTACATTTTAAGTAATCACAAAAATGGACCAAGTCTGATGAATTATCTCCTAGAGTCAAAATCTTAGTCTGATGAATCTTTCTCCTAAGATATCAAAATCTCAGTCCGATGAATTTTTCTCCTGAGATCACACAAAAATTGGACCTAGTCTGATGAATTATCTCCTAGAGTCAAAATCTTAGTCTGTTGAAAACTTTCACCTAAGATGGTAATCATTCAGTCTTTAAATTTAAAATTTCGAAGTTAGGGGCCCGCCTGAAGAACGGAATGACATTTTACTTTAAGTTGTTGTTGAGGTCAGGTGCCCCCTGAAGAACGGAAAGGTGTTATCTTTTAAACTGCATTTTGAAGTTTTAAATTATAATTGAGGTCAGGTGCCCCCCCGAAGAACAAAAAGGCATTGTTTTAAGTTTTAATTAAAGTTTTAAATTATAGTTCAGCAATCAGGCGCCCACCTGAATAACAAGGGAATATATTTCAAGTTTTAGCTATCAGGCGCCCACCTGGAGAACAAGGGAATACATTTCAAGTTCAGCAATCAGGCACCCACCTGGAAAACAAGGGAATACATTTAAAGTTCAGCAATCAGGCGCCCACCTGGAGAACAAGGGAATACATTCTAGTCTTTACATTTCAAATGTGGAAGTCAGTAGCCCGCCAGGAGAGCGAAAGGTTACAAAAACAATCCCCAGCATAAATCCAAATTCCGAAATCAAAAGGAAGACAGTGATGGTAAGTTCAAGCTTCGAAGGAAAATAATGCGAAGCCCACAAGAAGGAAATAAACAGTCCAAGTTCGGCAATCAAGAGAGGCCGACGAGTCAAGTCAGAAGAAAGAAACATTAGAGGAAGCAAGTCAACAAGAAAGCAAGGCGACAGGAGCAAGCCTGAAGATCTAGATAAGATTTTGTAATTCATAGACTAGTTTAGTCTAGCTTCTTATTTTCTGTTTAAGCACGGTGTAATAAAGAGGTCAGTAAGCAGTAGCCACAACAGCAACATCGGTAGCAGCAAAAGCACAGTTCCATGGTAGTCCCAGCTACCAAAACTTCCCGAACTACATTGACCTGATTCCCTTTTAGCTAGGGATATGGAGGAGACCTTTTGAAGCAAAGGTTCGGTCAAATCATTCGAAAAAATGCTTCACGCGAAGTACTCAAACGGGCAAAAAATTGCTCGCTCACTTTATCTTTGCACGAACACTCTTCGTATTTTCAGACAAACAGGGGCAGCTGTAAGCACGTGATTTTTGCCCTATATGAGAATTACTCCCAAAAATTCAAAATAAAATAGTTTTGGGTTGTGTGTGATTTTTGTGGATTTCGTGTTATTTTTTTTCTCTTATTGTTTACATTTGTCTGTGCTTGTTTATTTTTTAAATTGATGAAAATACAAAAATATATCACATTTGCATTTAGAATTTAATTTATAATTAAAAGTAATTAAGTTTGTTTTATAAAAATAAAAAATCACAAAAATATGTATTTTTGCATTTCTTTTAAGCATTTAATGTCCAAATTGTGTGATTTTATTTTAATTGATGTTTAATTTTGTTTGATAATTATTATTAGGAGTGATTAGTATTTTAAGTTAATTTTGGTTTTATTAATTTAATTTAGGATCTTTAAGTGTTAATTTCGCAACAAATAAAAGAAAAGAGAGCAAAAAATATGAAAGGAAAATCGGATTGGGCCTCTTATTCTAATTTGAATTAACCTGGCCCAAGTGTCTCACAAACCCAATCCAAAACTCACCAGGTCGACCCGACCCGCCCCAACACATAACCAAACCCCACTCTTCATTTTTTCATTTCATTTTTTTTATTTCCCCAAACCCTAAAGACCCCAACCCTAGATTCTCTCCAGCAGCCATAACCACAACCAACTCCTTCACGACCAAGCTCGCCGGACTAGCTCGACGTCGGCCAGCAACCAAGCGACCCCTGTTCGTTCACAATCGAACCACCAACAGCCCCGTCGCCGTCTCCTTCATCATTTCTATCGACTCGTAGCCCAACACCACCCTCAATGACCAAACAACCCAGCTCGTTCTCACGACCAGCGTATCGACCACAAGCTGCTCGTCGCCCCCCGTCTCCAGCTTGACGAAACAGCCTCACGTCCAGCCACAAATGACCCATCCACCATCGTTGTTCTTTTTCTTCGTCGTCGTCATCCCCAACTCGTCGACCACCAGCCCCGTCGACCACTCACGTCGCTGACAGTCAAACCACTAACCGTTCTTTCGTCTTCAGTGTTGTTCGTTGTCGTCTTCAGTCGTCGTCTTTGTTCGTCTTCAATCATCTTCCGAGCGTGCCTTGAAGGTAGCCAAGAGGAAGCAATGGTTGTTGCTGATATGGAGTATCGAACAGAGAAAAAAAGAGAGCATATTCTCGACATTTCAGTGATTCTATAACCAAGATATTCTTAAAATTGTGGAGAAACTAGAGAAGAGGATAAACCCTAATGAAAATATCATAAAGAAGAAATTGAAACACCCATTTCAGTGATTCTTGTACAAACCATGTATCTATTTTTGTATTTGAAGTGTTTCATCTTTGTTGCCTATCATTCCTTGCATATGAGTTCAGTCCGTTCAGTATATTGTTAGTGTTCATTCATTTTTTATCTTAAGGTTAATTGTGATTTTGTTCCCAATATAGTTTACTCACCTGTATCTTGTATCTGTGTGAATTAATTTGACTTAGTTAGTTCATTATATGTTGCAATGAATCCTTATTCTTTGTTCTTATGATATTTGATCTGATCCGAGGTTATAGCTATAGTGATTTGATGTTTAATTAGGAATCAGTTTTGGTCAGTTTATAGCTTTGTTATAGATTGAAGGTTTGGGGGTAGAATAGTAATTTTAGTAGTTTCAGCAGTAATACGGAAATTGATAACTTGTTGAATTATTTATGTTGAATGTTTTGTCCACTAAGAAATAATAGTATTAAAATAAGACATTATTTAATATAGTAGGGAACAAGACATAATGGTGTTAAAATTAGTAATTAAATATGTTACCCATGCTTTGAATTAATTAATAGACTGGGACAAATGGTAGTGGGGGACAAACGAATTAAAAATGGCACAAAACACTTAGTAATGGGCTGGTAAGAGAATATCATGGGCAGAATGTCTTCTTGATTATTAAATGCTCCTAGGGGCTGGAGATAAGATTTTCTTGTTGTATAAATAGAAGGGACTTAGGACAGTTTAAATGGGTCTTCTTTTTTAGTCCGAAAAAACGGTGGCTTTTGGAAATCATCTTTGAGAGGTCACATTTGAGAATTGCATAAGTCTTTGATAAAAAAAAAACAATCAGTTTGGAGAGCCGAAGAGAATAGATGTCTTCTTTTGAGTCCGAAAAAATAAGTATTGGTTTGGTACTGTTTCATAGACAAGAGGGGTTGCTCTGATGGTAAGCAACCCCCACTTCCAACTGAGAGGTTGTGAGTTCGAGTTTCCCCAAGAGCAAGGTGGGAAGTTTTTGGAGGGAAGGATGCCGGGGGTCTATTTGGAAACAGCCTCTCTACCCCAGGGTAGGGGTAAGGTATGCGTAGACACTACCCTCCCCAGACCCCACTAGGTGGGATTATACTGGGTTGTTGTTTGGTACTGTTTCATTGAAATTCCAAGTTTCTTTCTTTGCGTGTTTGAAGTTCAAAAACCTACTGTTCTATTGCATTTCTTGGTCTTTCTGCTTCTTGCCTGTGACTACTGTTTGGTATTTCTGGTTTTATACCTGGGTTTCTGGTGTTGGTGTTGCTGTTTGGTATCTTTGAAATTGCTACTGGTTTTCCTGGGATTTATTCTGCTGGGTTCTC